>KK120630.1:71209-188767 GCA_000611955.2 Stegodyphus mimosarum
ATTATAACTATAATAGAAGTTGTTTTCTCGATTGAGGATTGCGATTAGAATCTGCCCAAACGGGACTTAAAAAATGTCTTTTCTGCAGATATTTTGCAGTTAAAGGAAGAAAGAAAGCTATTTAATAATATTTTTAAACAAATTCAAATATTTTATATTTATTTAGCAGCATACATAAGTAAAAAATATGTGCACTAAATTTCGTGATGGTATGTCATCATAATGGTAGAATTAGCTTCATAAATATGCCAGAGAAAATTGCCTGAAATTTGAAAGTATTATTAACTAATATAAATATACGAATAACATTAAAATAAAGTTAATTACGTAAGGATTAAAAATTGAATTACAAAAATAGACAGTATTTTGGCAAATATAGATCTATTAAATGGTTAGCCTAGATGACTACTTTTTAAAAAATTTTTATTGTAAAATGACAAATAAGGCACTTAAGACAGAAGAAAAGCTTTAAACGATTTTTTTTATACGAGAATGGAAGGGAAATTTACTTTCATTCAATATGCACTGCACATGAATTCTATGGATTCTCAAAGTTACTGGAAACCAAAGATGTCGGAAACTTGCTTTGCCTTTTTAAAAGATTAAAAACTATTGGCGCTGAAAAATTGGCACTGCGGCAGAAGTCAGACTATTGCTCATGCGATACATGATTTGCCAAGAAAGTAATCGCTTCCAATATCGCAAAAATCGCTTTTTCGGGAATTGCCATATGAAATTCCCTGATTTTGACTAATATGTTTAAATTCCCTGACTTTTTTGGTCAATTTTCGAATTTCCTGACTTTAGCCGGTTTTTCAGGTTGTATGGCAATCTGTCTGATACAGTGAAGCAAATTCCGACGTGGAGTCCAAGTTCTTGTTTGCGTACAGTAACGCTTTCCTGCTGCAGTAGTGATAACATAAAAGTCAAGAAAGGGCATGAACAGTGTGAGAAAACATGTTTATTATTAGGAGCACAGCAAAAACAAAGAAAAAACAACATAAAGAGACAACGATTGTCATCAAAGAAGGCATTCGAAATTATGACTTGGACCATGATGCAGGAAGCGTACATCATACATTTTCCATGTGATTTTCCATTTGTGATGCAGATCTTTCATGCGTCAGAGAAGTGAGGCCTACATCACAGTCTGGGGTTGAAATTTTGAACACCTTCTTTAATGATGATTGTTGCTTGTTTTTGTTCTCATTTATTGGTTTTTGCTGTACTAAACATAATAAAACACATTTTGTCTCACTGTTTGTGTCCTTCCTTTTTTACGTTTTGTGTCGTAACTACCGCACCAGGAAAGTGTTTCCGACCATGCATTGCTATGCAATTTCCCATTGTCTACGTATACTCTATCTCTCCTGAAAGTTTGTCACTGCTGTATTGATACACCTGTATATGAACTGAAACCTTTATGTTTGGCTCTGATGATTCGTGCCGTAAGTGCTTAAACACTCCCCTTCATTTTCTTATATATGTGGTAGGTTTACCATTCGCAAATAAAGGATATTAAAACATCAGTACATTTGTCAGACAAGCCTAAATGATGAAAAAGATAAATCATAGACCCCTCACAAAGTGTGCAAGCAGTGTGTAGAGAATTTACGGATGAAGGAAACACAGTCTACATTTCCATTTATTATACCTATTATTTGGCATGTGCCAAAAGATCACTCAAGTGACTGTATACATTAGTGAAAATGTCAGGACATAACAAGGAAAAAAAGTACACTAGAGTATCTTAGTTCACCATCAGCTATATGTGCAGCTGAACTCCCAGTGCTTGAAAAAGGAGCTAACGTATCCTACTTTTGATCGAGAGAAAGTGCATTTCTGCAATACTTTACTATTTCTGCAATTATATTTTGCTCCCGTTTTGACTTTGAAGTGTGGAAACTATGAGAGGCTAAAAAAATGAGTTCTTCAGCTTTAACTTCGTCTTGTAAAAATTCTAAAATACATTCTAAATAACTTTTCTCAATTATAGTTTTACTTTGATTTGAATCATTTGAACTCACTTCTCAAACTCTACGATATGCACTCCCAAGCAACATGAGTTTCTTCAAGTAATGATGATTCAACTAGAGGAAATAACATGGCAGCATATTTTCCCCTAGTAATCCCTATTAGTTCAAGTGAACGGAGTTTACTCTCAAGTTGATCAAACAATTTTCTTAACGAATTTCAAGGACAGTTTTGTTTTTGAAAAACCGATGCTAATAAATCTCTGACTTATACTTGAACCAGTAACTCTTCTCAACCAAAGCACATTTTTAGCTGTTTTAAAGCTTTTCCATAACTATTACCACCTGGTTGAAAACTCTTAATTGATTCTTTGGCAGGCATTGTTTGAGAAGACTACGAAAATAAATGTCCTCATAATTTTATTTAAACTGCTCCCAAAAGCCAAGCCAATTTCTTACATTACCGTCAAAAGCAGGTAATTTTAGTTTTGGATAATGCTATAAAGTGTTCAGCTGCAAAGTAACATTCAAACTTTCATTCTTAGAAGATAATTATTTACTCACTAGGGTTTCTAGCTTCTGTTTTAAAGATATCCAGTGATCAATATATGTTTCTGACTCATCTACCACTTTCTCTATTTCGGTATCGGAAGTATTTTCAGAATACAACAATTGTTTATATTTCTCTTCACATGCTATCACTAATAAAGCTTTCTCTTCAATTAGCTTTAATTTATAAATTTCCTCAGCACAATTCAATTTACTTTCTTCCTCATCAAAAGAATTACATGCTTGAGTAAACAGCATTCTAAATTGTTTCTGTCTTTCAATACAATTTCCATAATGAATAAAGAATAAAGAATAAAAACAAAATACAAAAACATTTTTCTTGCTCCCAAAAAAGCAACAGTGTCCCGTCGTCAGGCGCCAGAGGTTCCGTTTTGCTTTCGAATATCAGAAGAATAGTGATGTAAATGAGTGTAATCAATTATTAAATGAAACATCTTGTGAAAACAAAAACTGCTTATTTTACAAATCTAATATGTGACAACCCTAGCTTTGACATCTCAAACAACACTCAAAATATAAATGGTGTAAGATAATACTCATTAATTCTCAAATACACACAAAAAGCAATTCAAAGTCTTTTTTCTCATTTTCTAATAAAAAGAACAAGCTCAACACTTAACCTCCACTGTTGTCATTCATAATTTACTAAATTACACCAAACAAAGATAATATAAGATAGACGTTCAACTTGACAGTTGGTATTCAAAAACATTATCAAAGACTTTTCTTGGAAATACATGAGCATAGAATTATAATGAAACTGTCCAGTAACTTCTGGAGAGCTTCAAAAGGCTTCGTTGCAACACGAGCATAAAACTACACTTTTTATATGGCCATTTCGATCACTTATTGGACAAGCGATTCCATGAAAATTTGAAGGTCATGGAGGCATGGTACCTAGGTAGATAGGATATACATATGATGGCTGATTACTGTTGGAGCACCAAGCAAGAATGTAGGTAGATTAAATCCTCCAGGAAAAGCCATAAGTGAAATTTTAACCTTAATGTATATTTACTATCAAGCAGTGCTACAAAAAATATAAGCACAAAATTGATAAAAACTGACGTTTCGAAACATGAAATAGTAGTGTCAGTAATTCAGTCTAGAAAGATAAAAGAAAATATTGAAGGACATTCCAAACATGATACAGAACTTTGAAGAAACATGATCTTTGCAGTGAAGTTGGCCAGAGGGTGGAAACCAGTGTCAGAATAGACAGTTACTAACGTCATGACAGCAGCCATAAACAGCACCCATTGGACCATTGCTAGTAGTAGCTGTGCCTGAGGAATAGCATGACAATTGGATTTGAATCTATTGACAGTATAGCAAATCGTTTAGAAAATTCTTTACTTCAAATCCATATAAGTCACATGCAGAAACAGTAACACAATGATTATGACAAACAAGTGGCATTTGCTATGACATTTCTTGCCAGAATGGAAGTCGATGATGGTTGGCCATGAAGAATTCTGTGGTGAGATGAGGTTCATTTCATGCATAAGATTTCAAAGCATTTCCCTAGAAATGAAGTATTCTGTCTTCCAAATGCAATTAAAATGGGCGTTTTTTGAAACAATGTTAAGACTTTTTCCCACCACCAATAAAATGTATTTCTCATCAAAACACACATAATCTGAATAGAATTCAATAAAATATATATTTTAGTTTAATTAAAATTGTTTATTACACTTACAATTAAGAAATAATAACTACTTTCTTTTAACATTTTTAATGAACTGTAGTGTAATAAATGCCATTCGCATTTATTAAAAAGAGAACTTATAAGTAAAGTAATAAGTTAGTCTTTTAATAAGTGTTAATTGTTAAATATCAATTGAAAGTATACTTAGTGCATGTAAAAGAGTCATCTAATTTAGACTTTCCAGGCAAAGTTCATTATCATATGCTACAATTAAGGATTTAGGAGGAAAAACAATTTACTTAATTCAAAGCGCTTTCACTATATAACTTGAAAACATACCGATGTTTGTACCAAAATGCAGCAGCCACTACCAGAATTCCAAATATGGTTAATCCAAATACATTTACTATTATAATTGCAACTTCACACGATATTCTGAATAATTTCCTCACAGGCTCCACAGGACAATAAGTGTATTCTGAAATATTTTAAACTACATTAGTGTTAAAAATATGCTAATAATTACACTACAAATGAAACACAGTTTGAGAAGTAAACATCGTTTATAAAAAGTACACATTGAAAGATGCAGTTAAAATTTTTGTAACATCAAAATTCGACAAGAAAGAATAGTTAACTATTCTACAATTACTTGAGCAAGTATTAAGCTTTAAATAGTTATGACAACCATTACTTCTCTTTGAAAGTGTGAGATGACTACCTAAATTACACCAATTTTTTCACCTGAAATAAATTTTAAAACACCTCTTGCCCTAAGTTTGTAATAATAGGCAAAGGTGATCTAGACCTCTGATTATGCTGGATGACTGTATATTATTCTTGATTGAAATTAAAGTCTCAGATAAGTTTGTCACTGGAAGTTAATGAGAAACTTTTGACTGAATTGTATTAATAAAATTGCAAAAATTATCTTACATTAATTCCTTAATGCTTACATTAATTCCATTTTATCCATTTCAAAAACCTTTTGTATGAATGCATGAAATTTTGTTTAAAATTTCTATACTCTTTGACATGATGAAACTATAACTAATTTTATGCAAAACAGAAATTCCCATTTTATATACACTTTTAGATAAGGAACAGCTATATCAAAGAAATTTTATTCTACTCATGGAAAAAAATCCATAGAAATTTTATCTGAACTTATTCTTTTAATCTTGTGGAGTTATGCAAAATAGCTCGATTTATATTGTCACTCTTATAGATTTAGATCCACTAGAGCTTTTCCTAGAATGGTAGAAATGATAGCGAAACTACTTGCTATTTTAAAAGGAAACAAAACAGAGGCACGACTTCACAGTTTTCCCGATTTAAGTTATGCACAAACTAACTGTAAAGAAAGGTTATGATGTCTTCCGTTCAGGTGCACATTTAGCAATCACTTGCCAACTTTGCATAGTTATTAATAATACTCCTTCCTATGAAGAAACAGATAATCTGTACATTCTTCCCTTTGCTTTATTATAAATTAAATTACTAAGTAATGCAGAAATAGAGTTAACATGGTTTTGATTATATTTAAATCAAAGTTCAAAAATTTTGTGAACGCGATTAAAAAATATTTTCCAAACAAATCCATATAACTAAAATACATTGATTTATATAAAAACTTCTTTTCTTAGTTCTGAAAAGAAATTAGCTTATTCCAGTAGCTTAACCCCTTGAGTGGCACGACCACCTTTATCTGGTAATGAGAGTTTTTGTCCTTTATATATGTATTACATTACAATTTTAAATATTTTATTTTCTTTATTTAATCATATCATTTTAATAAATGAAAGTTTATGAAAATAGACTTTAAAATAAGTAATTATAAAATTTAGCTAATAAAAGCTGGTTAAACACAGGTCTTCATGACGAGATCCAAAAAGCTGTGCCGCCCAGAGGGCTAATATTTCTAATTTTTAAATTATATGTTTTGAAGATGATGATGATGATTGGATTTTAATTTATGGTTATTTAATGAAATCAAATTTTATAGCTGTCATTAAAAATTATTTCACTGATTATGGTATAATTTCTATTTATTATTTAAAAATAAAATTAAATATAAAGACAAAAATTTATGGCAAGTCGCTAGATTTTGATCATTTAATTCAATCTCACATATGATGTTTCTGTGATAAACTGCAGGCAGTATCAATGAGTAGTTAAAGCGACAAAAATACTGAACTAAATGAAAATGAACGGTTTCCCAAATTGAATTATAATATAAGACTTAAAAATTGATCTGAAGTTATTTTTCATGAGAAAAGTATGTAAAATGCTTAATGCACAGTAAAAAAGTTTGATTAAGAAAAGTATTCATATTCAGTCAGAAAGAAATACAGGTCAAAGGACTATGTAGTAAGATTATTAAAAGGATGTTTCTAAAGAAAAGGAGAAACTTATCTTAATATTTTGTAGGAGTCATGTTTTCAAAAAAGCATTTCACTTTACAAAGATTTTCTTCATTTTCTCCTGATCGAAATGGGTTGGCTGCATGGGATTTTACTCAAATGTAATGTGAATGCAAGCCAGTTTTCGTTAGATCTCCTCCCCCCAAGAAGGTATTTCTTCCCTTAAACAGACAAATCTTCAGTACTTTGCCATAATGCATTAAACAAGCAGAAAATACAAGGCATTGATGAATGATCATATATGCTGTTGAGGAGGTGCAGCTATCCAAAATAAGTATCATGAAATGCATTTGGTAAACTGTTTCGAGAATGTCATAAGATAACCACATTCTGGGTTCTGATTTACGAAACAGAAGGCCTGGAGGAAGACCTTCATTATTTTTTTTTAACGTGGTAAATATCGCTGATAAAAATTGGAGAAACAAAGTATTTTGTGAAATAACCTAATAATTTCCTACTTTTTTCTTTTACAGTTATTATAACATAATAACAAAATAAAATAAAAAGCTTACATATTTTCGAACAGTTTTTTTTTTTTGAAAACTAAAACAAAAAGAAGAAATCAAAGAATTTTTACTGATTTTGCTACAAACTTCAATTAATTAAATTATAAATATAGGATAAAAATAGTGTAATTATTTATAGATTTAAAATTATGTTCAAGATCAAATCTGCAATAAAATAAAGACCCTAATAATAATGACCATACAGAAGCAGAGAGATTGCTTATGCAAAATTAGCCTTAGTTTACAAACTGCAACTTCCCTCTGAACATTACTGGTCACACATGAGAGTGCAAGACAATAGTTCAGTGTCTGATTTTTGAAGAAAAATATAAAAGCTTAAAAACGAAATTCAAAATTTTGCTTCTTCTTTACTTTTTTAAACCCAGAACTGGAAAAAATTAAAATTTTAAATAAAGAAGAATTTAAGAGGCCCTCAAGAAAATGAAGATCTGGTGCACAGACCCCATCTGCTTTTTTATAAATTTGCTCTGCCTTCTCCCATACTAGGTGTAATACTTCCTAAATTTGGGATACTAATGGCCAAATAGTTAAAGCTACAGTATGCTGCTGACTCGTTGGAGGTTCAGAAAATTTTTTTTAAAGTATGTTCTCATCCTACTGTCACTGAATGATTGATAAGACAAATCAATTAAATTAAAAAAAATGTGTGTGAAATTATCAGTTCATATGCTTGTTTTCTTCAATAATTTCTACCTTTAAACAGTGCTTGTTCTCATACAGTAATCTGAAAATAATGAGCACTATAAAAATATATTTTGGCAGCCATGCTCTCTTTGCTTTTGGTCACCTTTTTGCTGAATTCACATTCAGTTGCAAAAGCCCTCTTAAATTCTTGATCTTCTTGCTCTCTCTAGTGGGTACTAAAATACACACAATTTCAAAGGATGAAATTGATACTCTGCAAACTTTTAGAGAAAAATCTTTTATGGTTTATAATAATGACACACACACATGCATACCTATATGAACATACTGCAAGTTACCAAAAAATGCATTTTAAAAGCCCTAGAAGCAATTTCCCCAAAAGTTTCGAGGAGTGTTGACTAACCATATACATACTGTTGAATTGAAGTCAAAGGTAAATTAATTCAGCGAGTTCAGTGATTCATTTCTGAATCATGCAACTATAAGCTTTAGACTTTGCTCTGTGAGTGATTTTGCTGATCTGCGATCTTCCTTGCATTTTAAGGATCACAGATTACTTATTTTTGATTTTCTTCTTGAACTATTGATAATTGTTTGCCCTGTAGGTGCTGTTATTTACAGGGCCTTGGACACAAATATAGGACACTGTAAAATGCATAGTTGAATTTAAATGTTTATTCTTGCAAAAGCTGTTGGTGGCACTGATATGTTTGCTTAGCCACCTGTACAACATCCTCAATATGTTGTGTCATTCATTATCGAGACAGTGTTCTGTGCACTTGTAAGTGCATCATGTTGGAGTTAAATGAATTGGAATGTGGGCAAATTGTTGGGGCTTGTATGGTGAGTGCTTCCATAACCAAAGCAGCTGAAATGTTTGGTATTTCAAGAGACACAGTATCTAAGACTTTTAACTCATGCAGAAAAACCACATCAGCTAAATCCTAGCACGGATGAAAATGTGTGTTGAGTGATACGACAGACGATCATTGATGAGGACTGTAATGAAAAATAAGAGGACTACAGCCACAAAAGTGACAGCTGAACTGAATGTCATATTTACATACCCTATCAGCACCAAAACAATAGGAAGGTAGCTCCACAAGCAGGGTATTTTTGAGCGAACTGCAATTCAAAATCCACTCATCAGTGATCAAAATGCCTGTAAGAGGAGAGAGTGGTACCTGGACTGTAGAACAACAAAAGTCATAAAATATGAACTATAGAGCAACAAAAGACTGTCATTTGGTTAGATGAATCTTGCTTCACAGCATTTCTAACTTCTGGATGAGTTTACATCTAGTGAACGCCAACCCAAGCATATGATAGAGACTGTTGCCAAGAGTGAAACATGCTGGGGGTTCGGTCACGATTTGGAGAGCCATATCGCAGTAGTCCATGGGACCCATCATTACGGTGCATAGTCACATTACTCCGAAAGATAATGTGATCATTCTGGCTGATCACGTCCATCTCATGGTAAAAATTTCGTTCGCTAATGGTGATGCCGTATTCCAAGATGACAGGGCTCCTGTTCACTCAGCTCACATTGTCCAAAACTGGTTTTCTGAACATGAGGGTGAACTTTCACATCTACCATGGCCACCACAGCCACTAGATATCAATATTATTGAGCCTTTGTGGACTATTTTGGAGATAAATATGCGTAAGCGCTATCCACCGCCATCACATTTAACTAAATTTGCCAATGTTTTACAGGAAGAATGTTACAAGATTCCTTTGCAAGCATATAAGACCTCTGTTTATCCATTCCAAGACTGCAAGCTGTTCTGAATGCCAATGGTTTCCTACATCAATTATTCATAGCAATATGCTTTTATTTCAGTGTTTCCATATTTTTTTCCAACTCATGTATTTCAATAAAGCATAAATTTCTTTATGTTAGTCTGGCATAGTTATTAAGGAGAAAGAGCTTGAAGAACCCATAGCGAGAAAGCAATATATAAAGAACAAATTTATAAAATTATAATGCTTAATTCCTGAATTACAAAAAAGTAGCCAAAGAAATGAATCTTAAACCACACTTTTTGTTTTCAAGGAAGCAGCCAGAGCAAAAATTTTTATGCAAGGTTCCCAATCAAATTTGTACACATCATTAACTTTTGTTCGAAATGATTCAAAGTGACCTAGGAATGTCTTCTAATATGAGAGCTTTATGACCTGCCAGGTGAAAAACCTTTGCAGTATTTCTAGTGATGAAGAAATGATCAAATAGTAGAAAATTTTCAAATGCAAGCTTTAAAGTGAAGAGCCTTTGTTACTAAGCATGAAAACACGTTCGGTTGGCGTGTACAGAGAGTGTTGCACATACAGAGAAAGACTCCATTCCCCTTGAAAACGCAGGCTCGGAAAGAATTAGGGCCATGCAAAATCTGCACTGTAGGCCTGAAATCAGGATGAAACTCCAAAATTCTAAAACTTTTGCATCACATATATGCAACACAAATATAGAATTAATATATTAATTAAGGACACTTCATATAATGCTTAACATGATTAAAAAATATCAGTGATTTCATTTGTAGTTGCTCTATTTCCCTTAACAATGTGATAAATATAAATACTTCCAAACTACTTTTCATATTGTTCAAAGCTTATTTTAATTTCAAAAATGACTTTTACGGTGATACAGAAACATATTAGACACATGCACAGTTATAGTTAAAAACATTAGCATATGCACTAATATGTACATTAAATTTTTGTACTGCTGAGTAACCATAAAGCAAGCAATTTTTTCTGAGTTTCCTATTTTTAACCTAATGAATCAGGAACCTTGAAACTTTTGTTATCTGGTGGTTGTTTGTCCCTCATTGCTTACAATGTCAGTTTTGATGGTTCCATTTAACACACTCAGGATAGCAGTCATAGAAAAGGGACAGAAATGCCTGGTGAGCAAAACTAAAGACCATTTGCAAATTTTGTCTAAAATTAAGGATTTTAAGAGCCAGAAATCATTTAGAAATCTTTTAGAGCACCCTACAAAATATGTGCTTACTACTAGTTCATTTCTTCACTTGTGGAGCAAAAGTGAATGCTGTCAATTTATGAGAAACACTGGGATGAATGTGCAAGACAATTCGCAAAAAATGAGTGATTTCTCTCAGAAAGGCTTGTGTTCCTGTACAACAATACTCAATCCCATGCTGCCAAATTTACATGCAGTTTATTATGGGAATATTGGATCATACTTCAAACAGACAACAATTGGTATCCACTGATTTTCATATCTTCGGATCTTTGAAGAAACAAATTTTATCCCTAAGACAGCATGTTAACCTCATTTTTTGAATTGGCTTTATATACGTGTATCACCAAATATGTTTCGTTGCACGAATTTTTGACATTCACCTTACTTGCACTTTCTATATATAAGCACCTGCATAGCAGCAAGTTTTTATATTCAATAACACATAATTTTCTTGAATAACTACTTTAAGAGGAATTTGAATTAGTTTTGTACAGTGAGCATCACTTTTCCAACAATGTTTTAATTTTTAACAGCTTTCTTTTATCTCATGTCTAATAATCTATGTATGTTACGTGGAACAGCAATCTTCCGATTCTAAATAGAGAGCAACTAAAAGTTTGAAATAAGTAAGTTGAAAAGTGGGAACTACATATATAAAGGCCTGTATTATACATTTCCTGACTATCATAATATGCTGCTGGGTATAAAATGTAGTGTTTGAAACACAAATGAGCACTTGAGAATAACAAAAGAGTTTTCACTTGTGGGGGTATTATTTCATTCTATTACATAAAATTTTTCAGTGAATACATATGCATATCAGGTGTGTGATGGCACAACATAACTGGACAGGCAGAGAGAGTGAGGCAAGATGATCGGCTAGAAGGTCAGTGCATGCTTTGATTAAGAGAGATGACATGAAAGAATGATAATGACGATGGAAAGATGTCCTACCTCCACTGCCACATTTCATCTGTTAATATTTCATTAAAAATAGCCAGAGCCATCAGTATGCATCACAAATAGTTCAGTTAAACAATCTAGTAACATATATTCATCGCTTCTGTCTATTAATACCCCAGAAACCGAACCACATACAGGGCACAGTCCTTGTTAAGTTGAACCTCTATCTAATATTATCTTTGTTTAATTGATTTAGAAAATTGCATATGGCAACAGTGGACAATGTTTACATTTTCGTTTTGAGCAAAGCTGTATGTTTTAAGCGCGTTCTTTTTAATGAGAGAGTGAGAAAAATGGCTTCGAGTTGCATTTCATGTATATTAGATAATTAATGAGTATTATCTTACGCCATTTATATTTTTAAGTGCTGTATTGAGATAACAAAACTTCAGCTGTCAATTATTAGACTTGTAAATAAACTGTTTGTGTTGTAACGAGATGTTTCATTGAATAACTGTTTACACTCATTTCCATTACTGATTCTTCTGATGTTCGAAGTCAAAACGAGACATCATGGCGTCTGAGGACATGATGCGGCTGCTTTTTACGAGTGAGTGAAAAATATTTTTATATTTTGTTTTTACTCTTTATTCATTATGGAAACTGTATTGAAAGATAGAAAACAACTTAGAAGGTTGTTTACTCGAGCATGTAATTCTTTTGATGAGGAAGAAATTAACCTGAATTACATTGAGAAAATTAATAAATTAAAGCTAATTGAAGAGAAAGCTTTATTAATGATAGCATGTGAAGAGAAATATAAACAACTGTTGTATTCTGAAAATACTTCCGATTCCGAAATAGAGAAAGTGGTAGATGAGTCAGAAACATATATTGATCGCTGGAGATCTTTTAAACAGAAGTTAGAAACATTAGTGGGTAAACAATTATCTTCTAAGAATGAAAGTTTGAATGTCATTTCGCAGCCGAACACTTTATTGCATTATCCAAAAATAAAATTACCTACTTTTGACGGTAATGTAAGAAATTGGCTCTACTTTTGGGGGCAATTCAAAAAAATTGATGAGGACATTAATATTGATTTTCACGATAAATTTTCGTATTTATCTCAAGCAATGGAAAAAGGCAGTCCTGCCGAAGAATTAATTAAGAGTTTTCCCCCAGGTGGTGATAGTTATGGAAAAGCTTTAAAACAGCTAAAAATTCGTTTTGGTAGAGAAGAATTATTGATTCAAGTATACGTCAGAGATTTATTAGCATTAGTTCTTCAAAAACAGAACTGTCCTAAAAATTCATTAAGAAAATTGTTTGATCAACTTGAGAGTAAACTCCGTT
Organism: Stegodyphus mimosarum; assembly: GCA_000611955.2. Taxonomy (NCBI): domain Eukaryota; kingdom Metazoa; phylum Arthropoda; class Arachnida; order Araneae; family Eresidae; genus Stegodyphus; species Stegodyphus mimosarum. The sequence goes on from KK120630.1 coordinate 84,247, forward strand.
CACTTGAACTATTAGGGGTTACTAGGGAGAAATATGCTGCCATGTTATTTCCTCTAGTTGAATCATCGTTACCTGAAGAAACTCTTGTTGCTTGGGAGCGCTATAGATCTGCTCATCGAAGAGTTCGAGAGGTGAGTCCGGATGAGTCAGATCAGGGTAAAACTATAATTGAGAAAAATGATTTAGAGTGTATTTTAGAATTTTTACAAGATGAAGTTGAGGCTGGGGAGCGTATTTTTCTAGCCTCTCGGGGTTTCAATACTTCGGGGTCAAAACCGGAAGAAAAATATAGTAATTTTTCCAATGAGAAAAAAGGGATCGATAAAAAATTTAAGAGTGGAAAGTTTTCAAATGTGCCTAGTGCGACAGATCTTCTAACTTCATCTCAAGTGTCAAAACAGTGCATATTCTGTTCTAATTCGCATTATTCAGGAGATTGTCTAAAAGCAAGAAAAATACCTTTAAGTCAGAGAGAGTCACTTGTTCAACAATCTCACAAGTGTTTTTTATGTTTAAAATCTGGACACTCAGTTAAGGACTGTAACTTGAAAGCTGGTTGCTTGTGTTGTGGTAAAAAACATCATATTCTTCTATGTAGGAAAATACACCAAACAACTGTGCCCAAAAATGAGGAATCATCCGAAGTTGAAAAGAAAACTGAGATTAGTGCTGAAGTGGATCAGGCTCTTTCTAACTTATCTTCGACTCCAGACATAATGCTGCAAACGTTCAAAGTGATAATTAGAGGTAATGGGGGAAAACGTGTCGCAAGAGCTATTATTGATACAGCTTCACAGCGATCGTATCTGTTACGAAGTACAGCTCAAGAAATGAAATATGAACCTCAGAATTGTGAATATTTGCAGCACTCTTTATTTGGAGGGAAAAATTCAGGGGTATGCAAGCACGATGTATACACTTTGTATTTATCAAGTGTGCACGGGAATTATAATTGTAACTTTAAAGTTCTTAGTCAACAAATTATTTGCAAGTCAGTGCCACCTATTGTCAACAAACTTTGTCTTAAGGAGTTAGCTGCTTATAATATAAATATTGTGGATGATTGTGAAGATCCTATTGAAATCCTTATTGGGGCTGATGTAGCTGGAAAACTTATGACAGGTGATCGTCGTGAGATACCTTGTGGTCTCGTAGCCATAGAAACAAAACTTGGATGGTCAGTTATGGGACGAATGCCCAATACTTCGAGAAGCGAGTGTACCTCATCATTATTAGTTACGTCCTTGTTGTCTACAGTGGAGACGATAACAGATTTATGGACCTTGGACACACTTGGCATTACTGACCCATCAGTCAAGAAAAGCCAGATGGAACTGCAAGAAGCTGCTCGATTACATTTCCTAAATACAGTCCATGTAGTAGATAATCGTTTTGAGGTTGATTTGCCCTGGTTGGAAGATCATCCACCACTGCCAGATTATTTTGATTTAGCCGAGAGGAGACTGAACAAAACTGTTAAACGTCTTAAAACGGAGTCCAATTATGAAGCTTATGAAAATGTTTTTAAGGAATGGCTTGAAGAGGGAGTAATTGAAGAAGTTCCTAAAAACGATCAAGCTCAAGTTCTTTACCTTCCTCATCGAGAAGTTATCAAAGAGAATAGTACTACAAAACTCAGACCGGTGTTCGATGCTTCGGCCAAAGTAAAGGGGTTTCCTAGTCTTAATGATTGCTTAGAAAAAGGTCCGAATCTAATAGAGCAGATTCCAAGTATTTTAACACGATTTCGAAAAGAGGAGATAGGTGTTATTGCTGATATACGAAGAGCCTTTCTACAAATAAGTGTTTCACCCACTGATAGAGATTTTTTGAGGTTCTTGTGGCTTGATAGTGATGGTCAGTTGAAAGACTACAGGCACTGTCGTGTAGTTTTTGGTGTAGCAAGCAGCCCTTTTCTTCTAAACTCTACTATTCAGCTTCATTTACAAACTGTTTTAGAGAAAATAGAAACTGGTGAATCCTCATATCCAAAAAGTATCGTTCAAAAACTTATGCATAGTTTCTATGTTGACAACTGTGTCAGTTGTGTCAAAAATGAAAATGAACTCAATCTTTTTATGAATGTATCAACTGAAGTAATGGCTGAGAGAAAATTTCAGCTTAGAGGGTGGGAGTTCAATGATATTAATGATGATGCTTCTGCTGATACGAATGTGCTCGGTTTAATATGGAATAAACAATCTGACACTCTACGAATAAATACTGGTAGTATAAAAGAGTTATGTTTTGAAAAAGTAACTAAGCGGTTAATCTTAGCTACAGCTCATAGATTGTTTGATCCTCTTGGTATATATTGTCCTGTCATCCTTATCCCTAAATTATTGCTTCAAGAAACGTGGAAGCAGAAGATAACATGGGATGAAGAAGTTGGTACCTGTACGAGAACTGCATTTTTAAAATGGCTGAGAGACATTGACTATCTAGAGAAGATCCGTTTTCCCAGATATTTTGGTTCAAGGAATACAAGTGAAAATACTTCAGTACATATTTTCTGTGATGCCAGTAAGCATGCTTACGCCGTGGCCGCTTTTATCCGAGTAAAAACTTTTGATTCTGTTAAAGTACAGCTAATACAAGCCAGGAGTAGAGTTGCACCAACGGGAAAAGAAGAAACTACTATCGCGAGACTGGAATTACTTGCAGCTACTATAGCATCACGACTTTCGTCCTCAATTTTATCTGAGATACAGAGTGAAGAAGTTTACTTCTGGACTGATTCTTCTGCTGTCTTAGCTTGGATAACGAGAGAAGAAGCCTGGAGTGTCTTTGTCCAGAATAGAGTAAAAGAAATAAGAAGACTAACAAATAAAAATTCATGGAGACATATTCCGGGATGTATGAATCCGGCTGATCTCCCGAGCAGAGGTTGTTCAGCTCTAAATTTGTTGAAATCTAACTGGTGGCTAGGTCCAAGTTGGCTCTACTTGCCTGAAGAAGATTGGCCAAAAGGTGACTTAAATTTAGATGAGAGTGAGATTTTTAGAGAGAAGAAAAAGGGAATAGTTTCATCTGTAACAAAATGTTTAGTTTCTACATGCTTGGTTACTAAGAGAGATTGGTATTATAGATATTTTTCCAAGTACAAAAAGATAGTTAATCTAATTGCCTGGATCCTAAGATTCGCCTACAATTGTCGATCTGAACAAATTGAGAGAAAACATGGAAACCTTGATTCTGATGAAATTTTTGAGGCTGAGAAGGTATTGATTAAAATGGTTCAAGAAGACTGTTTTGTGAATGAAAAAGACGAGAAATTAAAAACTTTAGGAGTATTCAAGGATGAAAGTGGAATCCTTAGACTGAAAACTAAACTTACCTTTCGTGAGGATACGGAAGAATTTAAAATGCCAGCTGTTCTTCCATCCAATCATGAGGTTGTCAAGAGATTAGTGCGATATTATCACGAGAAAAATGCACACGCTGGTACGCAAATTTTGATAAATATTCTACGAGAGAGATTTTGGATTCTGAACGCTCGTAAAACTGTGAGATCTCTCATTAATCAATGCACAGTGTGTAGGAGATTTTCTGCAAAAAACCTAGAAACTTATACCGCGCCTCCTCCAGAAGACAGACTACGAGAAGCAGCTGTATTCGAAATCTGTGGGGTGGATCTCGCTGGACCAGTGATCTTGAGAGGCAACAAGAAATCTTGGATCTGTTTATTCACCTGCGCTGTTTACAGGGCAGTCCATTTAGAGTTGGTTGAATCGATGTCCACCGACAGTTTTTTACTAGCTCTTAGGAGGTTTATAGCTCGTAGAGGACGGAGTAGAATCATATACTGTGATAACGGAACTAATTTTGTTGGCGCTTCAAATGTACTCCGAGATCTAAACTGGAAGCAAATCACTGATGACACTTCTGTACTACCAATTCAATGGAAGTTCAACCCGCCAACTGCCTCCTGGTGGGGAGGTTGGTGGGAGAGTTTGGTAGGAATTCTTAAGAAATTATTAAGACGAGTGCTAGGAAGAGCCTCCTTAACTTCTGAAGAAATGACCACGATTCTCTGTGATTGTGAAGCAGTGATTAATTCCCGTCCATTGACATACGTAACTGAAAATGATTCTACTTTAATGCCTTTAAGTCCCTCTCTATTTCTGCAAGATATACGAAAAAGTGGTGTTCCAGATCTTGATCATATTGGGCACAAAAGTCTTAATAAGCGGGTTAAATATAGAGAAAGCCTGAAAAGAGATTTAAGGAACAGGTTTAGGTCTGAATATCTAGGGGCACTCATCCAAAAATCAGAAAACAGAAAATCTGTGAAAGTGAATATTGGTGATGTTGTACTGATAGGCAGTGATAACACCAAGCGAATCAATTGGCCATTAGGTAAAATAATTCAGATCCTTCCAGGAAAAGACGGAATTGCAAGACTTGTTAAGCTCAAAACAAGTCATGGACAATTGTTAAGACCAATTCAAAGATTGTACCCACTTGAAGTATCCAGTGATGATCCCATTATTCAGAACTTTTCAACCGAGAAGGTGGGAGACGAAACTTGTGAGAATTTTGCGTCTGATGATGTGTGTGTATCTGAACCTCAGATTCAAAAGACTAGAGCAGGTCGTACAGTCAAAGTACCTAAGAGACTGGACTTATGAACTATGTGTAATTTTTCTTTTGTAACTTATGAACAATTTGTAATTTTCTTTTGTTAACTTTCTTTTGTAAGTTAAATTTTTAAGGTAAAAAGTTAACTTAGGTGGGAGGATGTTAAGTTGAACCTCTATCTAATATTATCTTTGTTTAACTAATTTAGAAAATTGCATATGGCAACAGTGGACAATGTTTACATTTTCGTTTTGAGCAAAGCTGTATGTTTTAAGTGCGTTCTTTTAATGAGAGAGTGAGATAAATGGCTTCGAGTTGCATTTCATGTATATTAGATAATTAATGAGTATTATCTTACGCCATTTATATTTTTAAGTGCTGTATTGAGATAACGAAACTTCAGCTGTCAATTATTAGACTTGTAAATAAACTGTTTGTGTTGTAATGAGATGTTTCATTGAATAACTGTTTACACTCATTTCCATTACTGATTCTTCTGATGTTCGAAGTCAAAACGAGACAGTCCTCATTAAAGCTCCTAGTGAAAGTAAGCTATTTCATATTTATTATTAGATTAAAGAATCTTTTAAATTGAATTTTGATTAAATAAAACTATTTTTTAAAACCAGAACTGTTATTAACTGCTATTATATTGAAAACATAACTCATTTTTGAAACCAGAATTATTTTTTTATTTTACTGTGTAAACAAGCTATGAATTCTTGGACATATTTAATTTGTTCTTATGTTTATTTCGTATTCTTGGAAATACTTAAATCATGAGAATATCAACTCTAAATGATATACTGCATATAGTTAGATCTTTAAAATCATCATCGACAAAAGCAATTAAGTTACTATATAAATTTGCATTTGGTCAAGGTGACCATGCACATCACAAATGACTTTGTGAACTGACAGGGCTAGATGACACTTTTCAAACTCTAGAAATTAAGAAATGTTCATTAAATATTTTGACTCTTGCAGATCTAATTTGAATTCTTAATATTCCAAATTTATAATGACCCACTTCCGCTGATGACTGTCGTAATACAATCATGAATGCTTTAACTAATTTTGATCTGTTATTAGAAACTACAGTTTCAAATTCTAATAATGAATTAGAAAACCCAGAAGATAAAAATAATTCCTGAAAATAAAATGCAGTCTTAAAACAGAGAACACTTAACAACTTGTTCACATTTGGCTGCTAGCCAGACTCGACAACCGCCAGCTGAGATGCTAGTCTATATAAACATAAAATAAATGAAAAATGGAATGTCATGGGTGTTACTAACAGGCATTCAGCACTTTTTTCACGATTTATGCAAATGCATAAAATCATTTAATGGTTCTTCCGAAAATTTAATAGAATCTTTTTTAAGTGATCGAGAAGAAAAATTTCAGTGGAATAGAATTATGAATGACATTCACAAGATAATAATAACAAAAAATGCTTATTAAACTTTGCTAAAACTTTTGTTAGATTCTTTTACAGGGTATCAAAACTTTTAAGGCATTAAAAGAATATTTGTTGGAAGAATTTTTCTCTAATTTAATTGGTGCAGATTTACATAAAATTATGCTTAAAAGACATTTAAAACCAAATGAATCTTTATTATTTTTGATTATGTAATAAATGCATTCCAGAAAACCCTAACAAAATTTTATTTTATGCTTAATTATAATTAAAAGTGAATTAAAAGATCAATTAAAGAGTTATGAAAAAACTTGTATCTACTTCTAAACAAACCAAATCTTCTAGTGATTTGAAAGTTACACATAATAATTCTCGCAACTTAGAGACTAAAACTTCTCAAAAGAGTATCGAACCTATAGTTTGCTACAAGGTCTAAGGCCATAGAAGTTCTAATTGTTATCATAAATAATCTAAATGTTTTTCCTGCAATTCATTTGACCATAAGTTATCTACTTGTACTAAGAAACCAAGTTGCTTCAAAGTCAAAAATACAAATTTTAAAACTAACATTCATATTGTAGAAACATTAGGATTTTTTTGAAGCAGGAGACATTGAAAGATGAGCAATGACTTCCCCGGAACTCAAACCACGAGCCTCTCGAATACACACCGAGCGTGCTTAATCACACTGTTCTCAAACGGTTCTGCACTGAGCACCACGAAGGCATGCTAAGAAGGCGGGAGAAACACCTTATATACTCCCCCTTTTAAAGGGTGACTGGGGATTAGGGGACCCAATCGCCAAATACTGGTGGCAGAGAATCATCATCCACCACCTTTTTTTTAGTTCGGGCGCCAGTGCAGTCATGGGGATTTTTTTGAAGCAGCAGATATTAAAAAATGAGCAATGCCTTCAGCGGGACTCGAATCATGGACCTATTGAATACGCGCCGAGCGTGCTTAACCATTACATCATGAAGGCATGCTAAAAAGGTAGGAGAAATACTTTATAATATTACTGATGATAACTTGCTATCTATTGATGCAATTATTGGAAATGGTTGTATGCAACAAGCTGAATTTTCCATTACAAAACATGGTGTAAAATTAATAACACAAACTTCTGAACAATTAACAGATGAATTCACATATGAAAAAGCTACACCACAGATGTTAGAAAAGAGGAGGAAAGTGTTAGAAGAATCTTCGCAAGGGTAACTTGATAAGGGAGGATAAGTAACAAGCATCTCTGCTCAGTGTTTAAACTACCGAATATAAGTGAAAGGGTTGAAGAGGTTAGGTTAGGTTAGGTTAGGTTATTCAATTATGGCAAAGCACACAAGGGCTATCTGCCTAAGGGGAGGGATGCCTTCGTGGAGGACTTTCTAAGGGAAACTAGCTCGTATACACGTTACACATGGGGAAAACCACGAAAACGCCCATGCAGCCAGCCCGTTCGCGGGATTCGAACCTCGGACCGAACTACCAGTGTTCAGCGTCTTTACCGCTCGGCCGCTGGTGGGCCCCGAAAGGGTTGAAGAAGCTGAGGCAGATGCTTCATCAGCACAGCAGAAAAATAAACTTTCTAAAGCTGTTGATGTCTCGTAGCATAAATTAGATGAACTTCAGATCATCCTTGATAAACACAATAAATTAAAATGGGAACTGCAGTCTGAGTCCGAAGATTGAATCACAGAGTAAATAAATGAAACCATACAGCACCTGATCTTGAGAAGTGACAACACAAGTTTGATCATTTGCTGGCAGAAGAGAAAGCTATAACTGAACGAAGTGAACATGAAAGGAACAATGCAGAATATAGATATAGAAAAAGCTCACTAGAGATCTTGAAGAATGCAAAGAATGTATAGAACTTGAAGATTAAATTATAACTGATAGGATTTCATACCGAGATTAGAGGTCAATATCATGCATGTAAAGCAAAGGTTGAATGAGACTTACAAGCTATACACGAAGAAAGTAAAGCAAAGAGAAAAATCTCTCAATAGATCTTGAAGTAGAAATAGAATATGAATGCAAGCAAAGTGATGCAGCAATTACTGCAGGAAATGTTGGAGAGTGATTAGAAAGTTGTAAAGCAGCAGTTAGAAATTCTCAGGTAATACTTTTAGTTCTTTGAGATATCTGAAAAAATTACAGACTCGGATGTAAGTTTATCAATGAGAAGCTGAGGAATCCCTGTTAGCCAAGCAAGAAATTGTTTTACAAACTAAACAAGCTGAGGGGAAAAAAAAGAAAGAAGAACTAATTCAACTTCAAGAAGATTTGGCCCATTCTGAAAGGACAAGGAAGGTTGCAGAAGCTGAAAGAGATGAGTAGTAGTGTGGAGATAAGTAGCAGTACATCAAAAGGACCTATCCTAAAATGAAGACTTGCGCAAATTGAGCAGACTGAAGAAATGCAAGATGAAAGAAATTCTGAAGCATTACTAGAAAAATGCTACCAAATCTCATACACACATTGAATGCATACAAGATATTTTCATTCATGTCTTAACCAAGTTATCCTTGCAAGAACCCAAAAAATTGCTTAAATATGTTGCCTCTGTGCAAAGAATCATCAATAATCAATCACTTGTAAACAATCAACATCAATCATCAAATATTTCTAACCACCAAATTCACGCCCTGTGAGCTATTTTTTGGCATACAAATGAAAAATAAAGAAGATATAAAAATTAAACAAGTACTTGAAGAGAAGCACTTCCAATCCATCCTAAAAGAAAAAGATTGAACAAATGTTACTATGACAAGCAGGATAAATGATGAACCTTGCGCAAAGTTTGTGAAGAAGTAGTGCTTCAACACATTCAGTTTGGAATGAGAATGAAACTCAACTGAAAAATTTTAGAACCCTACAAAGCCTCAAGCTATGAAGTGCAGAAAGCTGGAATACATGAAGACCCTAACAAAATTTCCACAGCTACTGACATAATGAAATCAATCACTTCTCCAAAGTGAACCCTTTATTTACCACAGAAATGGACATCTAATATTTACTATCTATGCCCTTATATTTTAATTCACGATTTTTTTTTCCTTTGCATGATTTTTCATTCCTTTTTATTTCTTCATTTTTTTGATTCATTAATTTCTTTCAACTTAAGACTTTACCTCCCTCTACATAGAAATTTTTTTGTATATATACCAGATTTATTAAGATGTCAAATCCCTCCCCCAACAAGATATTCCAGACATGCTCCTTAAAATGTTTGAGCATTTAAGATGGTCTGGAGAAAAGAGGTTTCTCTTTATTTTTTTTCTCCCTCTAGGTGTTCTAAAGATGATCCAATCAAACACAAAGGAACAATTTTTTGATTCGTTTAAAAATTTATTTACTTCAGATTTTGCTGCATATCAGGAGGACCTGTTGCATAAGAATTCCCGATTCAGCATATAAGTACTGCGACAGAACAACATAACTGAACAGAGAGCAATGCAAGAGCATGGTAGGATAGGAGGAAAGTGCACACTTTGATTAAGAGAGAGGAAGTCAAAGACATACTACCTCCATTGTCACTTTTTATCTGTACTGTCACTTTTCATTGTAAATAACCATAGCCGTCAGTAAATATCACAAAATGTTCAATTAAATAATCTGGTAACATATATGCGTCCCTTTCAGCTACTAAACCCCTACAAACTGTGCCACATACACATGTCACAATTGCTTTTCAAGAGGATTTGATTGTTAGGTTTAAGACCTTATTTACGAATGAAATTATATGATGTCAAATTGAATACTCCTGTCTATTAAAGACAACAACATATTGCATTAAGTAAGTTAACTTCTCAACTTATATATGAGTCATTATCAGCATTACTCAATTGATGAGTTGCAAAACATAAAATGTGAAGAATTCTTAAAATATAACATACCATAGCATATAGCATATTATTCTTGAATAATATGCTATATGCTATGGTATGTTATAATATAATAAAATAGTATAATATAATAAAATAGCATATTATTCAAGAATATGCTATTTTATTATATTCACAACAGATGACATATTTTACTATATTCACAAGCGGGTGAATAGAGTTTAATATGGAACCAAAGTTAACAGAATAAAATGCTTTATTTAGCACACTTATGGGCATTATATATAACGGAAAAGAATGAACATGATTTAAGTGCATTAAAGCAATACTTGATAAAGTTCATTGCATTTAGAATAAGAAAAGAAAGAAGAAATGCTTATTGTTATAAATATATTTTCTAATCCAGCAAGTACACTTTATGCTGTTCGTAAGGGGCGGAAAAAGCTGCCACTTACCTTGACTGCCATCCTCGGGTTTTTTACCATTAGGAGTTAACCAAACAATGCTTTTTTCATTCAGTTCTAATACACCGTCACTTTGTGATGATGGACGATACACACCAATCTGACGGACAGAATGATTTAACCACTGCCAAATAATGATATCAGATATTCGACTTGAGTTCAGGAAATATAGAGAGCCTGAGACACCACTGAAATTCGTTTTATGCAAGAGTTCCAGAAGGCGCCTAGATAATCAGACAATTAAAAATATTCAATAAAATTCATCTCATTTATGAAATATTGTAACTCTCTCTCTCTATATATATATATATATTACTATACATTTATAAAAACAATTTGTATTTATTTGATTGTATTTTGTTTTTATATATTTTTAATTACTATGCATTTTTTCATGTTTATTTCTTTCATTCATTTTGTATAAGTTTTATGTTGTATATCACTTAATTCTGAGTGAACTGATGATTGAATTTAAGAAGCTGCATTGTACACAGGTCTGAAAAGACCTAAAAATATATCAGAGCGTCATATTGATCAGAAAATGGTTTAAAGACACTGCTGATGTATGTCAAACCAGGTCAAGGTCAAAAACATGCAACAACAGAACTTTATTTGGCAATGACTGCTGAAATAAATAGATATCTGACATCAGCCCAGATTGCAAAGGAACTGCAGCCAAAAAGCTTAACTTTCTGGGTATTCCATAAGTGATAGGCTGCATAAATGAGAACTGCATGCAAGAGAACCCATGATTTATGTCCCACTGACTTGGGCTGAAAAACATGCCGGCTACAATGGCACAGAGATCTTTATGACTTAAGTACCTCATACTGGAGCCAAGTTCTCTTTATCGATAAGTCTTCTTTTTGTTTGGAGAATGATTTTAGATGTTCTAATCTGCAGGGAACAAAACATGCAATAAGCCTGAAAATATCCATGAAAGGGATCAGTAGAAAGGTTGCAAAATCATGCTTTGGTTGGGCATCATTGGAATGGCTACACTGACCTAAACATTTTTACTAGTACTATTAATGCTGAAATATACAGAGATTAGGTTATTTATACTTATTTCAAATTGTTTAATAATCTCCTGTTACTGAACAATAATGCTCTTCCCTAGAGTACTGCACTAGTGACTAATTATCGGGAGAGGAAGGAATCCAGCAGATGAAGTGACTTGCATATTCTCTGGATGTAGATTTGATGGAACATGTGTGGGGCACACTAAGATTGTGAATCACATCACTGCAGTCCCCATCTAGCTTCATCCAGGAACTTTAAGGTGCTATTCATTGTCAATGTACTTTGTTACCATAGTAAACGCTGTAATTTTCTATGCTGCACAAGATAGAAAATCACCAAAAAGCTTGTTTATCCATCGGAGGGACCAAACACCTTATAAAAGTTTCCTAAGCATTTCTAAAAAGTTATAACACCAACACTATCCTATCCCACTTTGTACAGAATCTACTTTCCTCCAGGGCTCTTAGGCTCCACGAAGACAGCATAATTTTTTGTCAAATGTTAGTGCATGAGTGGATGCTTGCCTTTCATCATTTTCACTCCTGCAGCCAAAGAAGGTTCTATTAAACCTTCGGAACTACTCCTAAAAATTTCACAAGTTATGCCAATTCTTGTCGCTTTAATATCTTCAAAGAAAAATATAATTTTAGTGTTATTTTAGTTAATACCAGTAGTGTTAGTCTGCTTTTTACAAGATCCATGTTTTAGTATAGTAAATTTCAGTAGAATAGAAGCAAAAATATGTATGTAGACATTTCCAGCATTAAAATTTGATTTATATTATACAATAGATATAGCTTATATGTACAATATTTAGGATTCTAAATGTCATACAATTTAAAATATTCACTGAAAGCATAATATAACAATTCCCATTCAAGAAAAATTTTTAAGAGATTCTATGATTTTCTGAATAGTGGTTTGACTATATATATGCACATATTGCAATATCTAATACAGCAAAGTCCTGTAAATTCATCTCCTGATATTTTGACACCCTGCATAACTTAAAAATTATCTGGTTTTTTAAGTCGCTACATGATTTTTACTGTTCAAGCAGAGCTTTGTAATACTATGATGGTCTTTTTTAATAGCTACAGTGTGATAATTTCTAACATTGCCTATGCAGTAAAAACAGTATAGTTACATTTTAATAACTGCATTATTATAAATGCAATATATATTTATGTGTATGAATTCTGCATGTTTCTCAGCTCAATGATTTATTATGGTACTCTATTTTTGCAATTTTCATTCTTTTTGCTTTGTAACACTAATTCTTGTGACTGTGTAACAAATTTAGAGACAAGATTTATTCTTCTTTGTGGCAATTTTGATCGACTGCATTATCCATCTCAGTAATGGAGTAACTGAGAAAATTCAGGTGGGAGTTACAGTTATCACTTGATTTCTTTCTTCTGCTAGCCATTAGCTGGCTTGCCTGCAAATTTATGGCTGTATTTAACTGTAAGTTAAACATTTCATTTTCCATACAGGTTTTCAGTTTTACATAGAGGCTTAAAAGTGCTGTGTTAAGTTTTCTGTGAAAATGATGTAAATTGAAGCAAATTAACATGATAGTGGAAATGACATTCGATGCCTCACAGAAATTTAACAAAAGAGACGACAGAAATGAAACTGCCATAGATTTATATGTTGAATGAAGTATTTTATAATACTCTGGAAAAAAAAAAGAGGTCCAAAATGAAGTAAAAAGGAAACCAAAATGCAGTCTTGCCAGGTGAATAGAGCACATACTAATAGGTTTAAGGAAGGAAAAAGTACAAAAGGTGGCGAGTATGAGTGAAGCAGTTTTCCATCTCAGAATATATTTTAAAATAAGAGGCCTTCAAATTCTATGAAAAATCTCAAGAAGCACAGCTTGGATTTAGTGTTAGTGTTAACTGCATCGACAGTTAGAAGAATCATTGTGGCATTACAAAATCAGAAGTTCACGGCAAAAATCGTCTGTTAACTTCAAACAGGGTTGCCACTCAAACATGAGAATGAATTCTCTGATTTTTCCAGGTTTTCCAGGTGTGTTTTAAAAAAAATTCCAGTTCATCCGTGTAATACGCGTTGGCTGTGCTGAGAGGTAAATTAATTATGGTACTCCTTGAAAACACAAAAATTTGCCAATTACATATGATTATATATATTATATATAATTCCCAAAGCATTACTATTGTAACTATAATAGGAGTTGTTTTCTCCACTGGAGATTGAGATTAAAATCTGCTCAATCTGGATTTAAAAAAGTCTTTTTCCTTTTTTGTAAACGTTTTGCAACTGAGCAAAAGAAAGAAATGTATTTAATGATATTTATAAATAAATTCAGGTATTTTATATTTATTTAGCAGCATACATAAGCAAAAAACATGTACATTAAATTTTGTGATAGTATGACATCATAGTTCTAAAATTAGTTCCAGGATGATGCCAGAGAAAATTGGCTGAAATTTGAAAGTATTATTAACTAATAATAAATAAATTTAGAGACAAGAAGCAACATCAAATGATATGAATAACATTAAAGTAAAGTTAATTACTTAAAAATTGAATTACAATAATCAACGATTTTTTGACGAATATTAAATGGTTAGCCTAGCTGATTACTATTTTTTTATTTTACTGCAAAATGACAAATAAGGCTTTATTAAAAAGAGAAAAAAAAAGGTTTGAAAGATTTTGCGGTAAAATCCTAGTATACATTACGACCTAGGCACAATTCTGAATATTGTCGGCAACACCAAAACGACCCGTTTACTGCTCCTCATAATGGTGCCAAATCCCATGTGTACCGTTTCTAGGATTAAACCGATTTTGTTTTAGATGAGAATGGGAAGGTATTTTCTTTCAATCAGCATGCACTGCACATGCACATGCAGATCTCTCAATTCTCGAGGTTACTAGGGACTTGCTTTGCCTTTCTAAAGACAATCTGATTGAAGCTACGAAAATTGGCTCTACGGCACCTGCTTCAATGATGCTCACGCGAAAGATAATTCACCAAGAAAGTGATTGCTTCCGACGTTGGTGCAAAACTTGCTTTTTTGAGGATGGTTGTATGAAATTCCCTGACTTTTCAAGATTTTGACTAAAATATTTAAATTCCTTAACCTCTTCTGGTTTTCCAGGTAGCATGGCAACCCTGTAGGAATGTACTAATAAATTCAATAAAAATTTCTACACATTAATTGATCAGGGCAGTCTGTCTGGGGTACAAACACAATGATGAGTGTTTAGTGTTTCCAAATGCTGTATTCAAAAATGCTCGAGTCCGGGGGGGGAAGCTGGTCAATCTATAAAAGAAGAGAGTTATAATCTCGGTACAAAGCAATGAAACAGGCAAATATAAGCTCAAATTAGCACTTAAAAGCAAATGGAAAAATCTACAGGCATTTATAAACTTATGAGACTGAAACTTTCTGTGAACTGCCAGTTTGTTTCTAGAAACGGTCCAATTTATGAAGGAATGGTTTTTATCAGCAGTTTGTTCCTTCAGTAGAAAAGTTTTTAAAGTGAAAAAAAAAAATGCCAAGGCAGCAGTTCTTATTCTTGACAATGCTTCATTGCATCCTAATGCAGAACAGTTACAGAAGAAATTAGAGCCATGTTATGCCTTCCTAAGGCCATTTCAATAAGGCAACCAATGGATCAGCACATTTTGGAAGCACTTAAGAAAAGATACAAACAAACTTCTCTCAGCTCTCGTGTTAGCCATGGAGGATAGAGGAAAGATGTGACATGACTGATAAACCAAAGAAAATAGAAATGTTAGATGTAGTAGGGTGCATATCTGAAACGTGCAATGAAACCAAGCATATAAACTTCATTCATTGCTGGAATATTTTGAAATTGAATTTCAGGAATGCACAAAAGAGACAGAAAATTGTGAAATAGTAAACTTAATGAAGATACTTCCAGGCTACGAAGAAGTTAGTGATGGTGATGTTGAAGAATGAAAACAATGCTTAGAAGATGATTAAACAGGTGCACTACTGAAAGAGAATGAGGATGAATCAAAAGATGAAAAGGAAGAGAACAACGGAAAAGTCAAAACAATGACACATAGTGAGGAAATAGTCCAATACTTGAAAAGAAAGTAACTTCTGCTATGGATATTTTGTTTCTGGGTTACCATCATGATGAAGGTGCTCGACCATGAAATGACCGAGAGACTATCTAGCATCACAAGATTTTCTTTTAAAAAGCTCTATTAATCATTTCTCCAGATTTGTATATGTAATAATTTTTTAAACTTTTAACAGTCATTTTAGACTATGTTCTACTTTCCAGTAACTGAGCTAGAGCTTCCTTTACAATAATATGCAGTAAAATATTATGAGCAGTGAATAACCGATCCCTTATCCTGTAACACTTGACATTTTTGGCAACGCATCACCCTCTAAGTCCCCCTTAGGTCAAGTTTGAAGGGCTCTACTGTATATTATGCATACTATATAGTAAGTATGAAATACTTTACAGAACATTACACTGAATAAAAGTAATATAATACATTACACTATATAATAATAGTAAAACATTACATTATATAAAAAAGTATGAAAATTTACTGTTTCCAAATAATAAATTTTTATTTTCAGCATAGCACACTAAGTTCTAAAAACTTTTTAAGGAACTGAAACTGAAGTGCTAATATAATATTAACACCAAGGATCATAATGAAATTTGGATGCATATCAAGAAGTTAATATGTGCTAGAGAAGAAATATCAGATCAATGAATTTGGTAAATGCTTCTCAGGTTTAATGCTATATGTTAACAGATGTAATAAAACTATTTTTTTTCACAAATGCAAATTAAAAAATATAATTCTGCAGAGGGAATAAACATACTTAGAAGTTCTGCTGCTGTGAAGTGTTGCTACATGTGAATTATTTTCTTTAAGCAAAGCATCTAGAGCCATAGCATACACCCATACAGCATCATATGTATATCCACCATAACGACTGACTTCCAACCCCTGAAACATAATTATATAATAATTTGTAAAACACACATGCAAAATGAATAAGTTTTTAGACTTTGAAATGAAGAGAGACATGGAATTTTTGCTGAAATTAAACTGCAAATATAAAAAATAAAAATATAGCATAACAATAATAATAAAAAGAAAGCATACAGATACTTTTGATATCTTTTAAAGTTTAAAACAAATAAATATTTAATTTTTTCCAGCTTTTCTTAAATAGCTCTAACTTGCAATTCTTCAATTTCAGCTGCCAGTATATGAAATCTAGCTTTTTTTAAAATAAATGTTTCAGAAGGAAATAAAAGCGCAAAATAAACAACAAAAACTAACCTGCTCCTCTACCATTGTTTTGTATCTGTCTAGCCATTCTCTGACTGTTTTCCCTTCCTGCATGACATCATCATCATCAGCATAATATTTATAAGCAAGGCTCATGTGGCCATTAATGGCTTCAACCATCTGTTCTGTTGAGCATGGCACTTTTCCCAAATCGTCATTCTCCGGATTGCTCACTCTGTCTGTATCATACCAGTTAGATGTAAACCATAAAGGAAGAAACCATACATATCCATTAACTGCAGTCATACCCTAAAAACAAAATGTTACTTAGTATTGTACAATACATACAACTTTCTGAAGAGAAATACGGATCTTTGATATTTTTCTACGCAATTTTAGGTAATCTTTACTGTGCAAGTTCTAGATCAGTAAAAAGTAGACAATTTTATACGTCTAAAATCATTCAAAGAGGAAATGGAATAATTTCTTATTTTTATGTGTACACTTACAACCTCAAGATTTAAATTAAACATTATTTGTAAAAAATTTAGCAAGAAACATGAAAGGTTTAGGCTAACACCAGTGTTTGAATAAGTTTTGATTATTGAATAAAATCTTATAAATTTAAAACTTTAGTTTTAGAAAAGTATCTGCTTTAGTAATGAAAATTTTCTTTACATAAATATCAAATGAATTTTAAAGTGTTTCAATTTTTTTCACCACAAAAGATATGCATACAATGTTTTGCCTTACCACGTTTGTAAACTGTGAAATATTGTGTTTTTTGTGCTTGAGTGTCGCATATTCAAATTCAGTACATTAAAAATAAAATTATATTATTATAATGAAAATCTATATATCATGGCTAATTCATGTGAATATGATTATCCCCGACATAATAAACAGTATTCTATAAGAAGGGCAAATTTTTTAACATATAGACTTCATATTTAGTCATATTTACTTATCTTCATATTTAGACTTCACTATAAACAAATATATTTAAAAATAAATTTTTACAATTATTCAAAAGTTTTAATCAAGAGAAATACTACATTTACTCACATATTTCAATCAAAGATTTTAGCATGCAATTTAAGAACTTTTAATATATGGCAGCAAAATAAACTGAATATTAAAATTCAGTTAATATGAAAATGACAAAGAAAACTGCAGGTAGGATCTTTAAATACAGTATCAATGCAATTATTTATGTTAGTTCTTTTAAATATGATTGAGCTCTAGAATTGCCATAGTCATCCAAGTAGTACGATACGATAAAACGGAACCGTAATAGATTCAATACGCCATTAACGGTTTTGCATTAATACAGTATGTACTTAGACATGCATGGCTTAATATTTGACACAAGCATATGACTAGTGGTCAGATTGACCAAGCAGCTTTTTTACATTCATATAACGTTCGAGCTGGATGCAATTAATCATCATCCTTTAGAAATGACGGTTAACTGCACCCAGTTCGAATGTTATATGAATGTAATGATGATACACATACAACATTTTTTAATTTTCGAAATGTAAATTTTGCAAAAGGAGGATTGGAATACATAAATGAATGCAGTAATTAAGCTAAATGTATCTTAAAATGCTTGCACATGAAATAAAGCATATATCAGTTGCACTCAAAAATGCATTTTAATGCATAAAAAAATTCAGTGCACAGTACATACTTTTCACATTATTAATAAGATTTTATGCTAGGATCCAAAGCCAAACTGAGGGAGGAGAAGAAATGAAGCACTTGCCAAAGATAATATGAGGCAGCATAAAATTTATATAAATGAATTATTAATGTAAATGTAGTGCAAAAATAATTAAGGGATGCAAAATTCAGATTTGCCGCAGGTGTTAAAATCTGTATGTTGAATGTATTACTTGCATTTAAATGTAGAAAGGGATGAAGAGAACAATATAAATAAACTGCAGTTTTGCTTTAAAATCTATCTTACGACATCACTGAAATTTAATTTAGTAGTTGGTAATAGCCAAACTGAGGGAGGAGAAGAAATGAAGCACTTGCCTAAGATAATATGAGGCAGCATAAAATTCATATAAATGAATTATTAATGTAAATGTAGTGCAAAAACAATTAAGGGATGCAAAATTCAGATTTGCCGCAGGTGTTAAAATCTGTATGTTGAATGTATTACTTATATTTAAATGTAGAAAGAGATGAAGAGAACAATATAAATAAACTGCAGCATTGCTTCAAAATCTATCTTATGACATATCACTCAAATTTAATTTAGTACTTAATAATGGCTGCAATGATTGGGTATAAACAAATGAACACACAGAAAAATCTTTCATATGAAAAGTTCAGTTAAATAGCTATTGAGTTAATATTGTAGAAGAAGAGATTAATTTTCAAAACAGAGACCATAAAAAAGGAAAATTCAGAGCTAAAATTTCAGATATTTTAGTGAAATTTGTCAGAAAATTTGCAGAAAAAGAAGCATTAAACAAAAATGAAACCTCCATTTTGAAAAGGGGTACTCTTAGTTTTCTGAGAGGTAGATAATTTAGGATGGCACATTTGCAGGCTACGGTTTAGAAAGAGGCATGGGGCTTTCCAACAGCACAAAACTGTATTTATGCTATACTTGAAAATACCCATGCAGCTGTTAGCCTATATCACCACAAGAGACTGGTCTTGGGATAAAATTATCAACAGTCAATAATTTTTATCCACTTGTGAACTGATGGGCTTTTAGTTTGCTGATAAAGTTATAGAAAACTTTCACTGTGAAGAAGCTGATGAGCCACAATTAAAAAATTTAATTAAATATTCAGTTAGCTGTCAGAAGAATGAAACTGTTAACAGAAGGTACAAGTGGCTATGATTTGACTGTTGAATAAACTTAGAGTATTAATATGTTGCAATTTTCATGAAACCTTTCCACATAGTGTTTTCAATCAATGTTTTTATTCTAAAACATCATTCATTCATTGACTTTATACTTCACCTTAACAGTAAAATTAAAAATCATTGAGATTTTTTTTGTAATGCACTATTATTAATAGGAAAAGTGTTAAAATGAGAAATTAACTCTCAACCTAGGTACCAGGTACCTAATAAATTTTAAATTATATTAATTAGATATATCATTAAAAGAAAAATAGATAAATACTAAGATATTCAATGTTTCTAAATCAGTCAGTTTGTTAAGCAATGATATGTATACTAAAAATTCTAAAGATAATGCAAGAGACCTTATGTTCTGCCAAATGACAGCATTCTGAGAATTGGTTATACAAGAGGTGACATGAAAGTGAAACTAAAGACATGTTTTCTGCTAAGTGACACTTGGCAAGACAAGTAGATGACATATGTATGGCAGAGTGGAGTGATAAACCCATATTTTAAAATTTGTGTTCCTATGTATAGAAACACTGCTTTTCAGTACGCATGTTCAATGTGCAAAATTTCTCTCAGATCTGATATCTGATTGTTCAAATCTTTCTATGCACTTCACCATTACACCAATTGCTTCAAAATTGCTATGGTAATATTCTACACCTCGGTTGTGCAAAATCTGCAACTTGAATTTTAAATGAAGCTTTATAAGCCTATGGAGCTATATAAGTCATCTGAGCCCAATGGCCCTGAGAGCTGACAGCAGCTCTGTTGTGTTTATTTAGCATAATAGCATATAGCATTAAATCTGCTACTTTTAATAACATTTTAAGTAGAGATATAATTTTAATTAGCAATCTGCATAAATGCATCTGACACAATAAGGTAGATAGATGACTTATATTGCTTCCCTTAAAACAGAAAAGTTTAACATTTTGCACAGATAAGATGAATAAACTACATTAGTATGCAAATTTTGATGTAACTGGTGTAATGGTAAAACTTTCAGGACGATCTGGGCAGTCTAGAGACCAAGTGTAATTTGGAAGAAATTTTGCACCTTAAACCTACTTACCAAATGTCAGCTTTTACATATGCATACGATTAAAATTTCTAAAAATTTTTCATTTTACTTCTCTCTGATATACAGTAGGGTAATGAAATGCAACATAGCCTCAGTGCCTGAACAATTTCGAAAGACTCAGCTAAGGATATTTAAGACCTCAAAACTTCACTTTTCCTCAAGAAATTCTCAGGAAGAAACACCAGTAAATTCTAGATTACCAGCAAGTTCCTCTAAAATCAAATCTTAAAAAATCATATGAATCATAAAAAAATAATAATAATAAAAAATACAGCAAGTAAAAAGCACTAGGCTTTATTTGGAAAAGAAAGGTTAATTGCCTATGGCATAACAGCACTAATCAGAAACTCCACATCAGTAAACCGAATGATAATCTATATTCCAGTTGTGGGATTTCATCTCCTATGATGGATGCTGCCATTGAAAGAAGATGAAAGTTAAGAAAAAATGGATGATGTCGCCCTGAAACAATGACAGATAAGTAAGAAGTTGCTTAATGACATAAAGATAAAACTTTTCTTTAGAGTAAAAAATTTCCTGTATATATTCATGTTTTCATCTACACATGTAATCATTTCCTGGATGATCTCTATTAAAACTAAGTTAATCATTCTTTTGGACTAGAATTTGTGTGCTCCTTGCAACCAAAAAGTCTTCTGCCATTTTACGAAGTTCTACAAGAGTGAGATGTCCACATATTCAGCCAAGATAAGCCTTGAAGAACGAAATCTATCAAGAATTAAAGACCACGACATTGGAACAAGTAAGCTTGTTGAAATTATTTGTTTGCATACTTATAAGAATTACTTGTGAATACTGTAATAGTCAATACTGTTAATCAGGATGAAAATGCTTAATTCAATTCCTAGAATACCTGATTCTTAAGGATCTGGTCCTACTATCATCTCCCACTATCTATCAAGTCTAAAAATTTTGCATCAAATTGCATTTGGAAGTCTAGGTGATATAAAAAAAAAGAGATCTAGATTACATAATTTACCTGGTTTTTCAAAAAACTATATCAGACTTTATCTGCAAGTGATTTCTGTGTGTAATTTCCTATATCTTAACTATGAGTCAAATGCTGATAAAAACTGTGATTTAATATTTATGATTTTAAGCTTTTGCAATCTGACTTGACGATGACGAGTTATCCAGAAATGAAAGTGTTAATGGTTCTGATAACAATGACGACGTTCATTCTTTTAGATCAGAATCACCACCTCTAATCCAGTAGATTAGAACATTATGATGGCTGCTAATACAGAAAATTCGCCAAAAATTCGCAATGCTTGGGACCAGAGGTTGTGCAGATTTTAGGACCTTGCAGATTTCAGGACAGAAAAGCCAAATCATAATATTCAGACTAAAAGTGCAAAGCAAATAAGGCGTATTAGACATTTACTTTTAATTATTATGTACAATAATATACATTATTACATTATTTTATTATATGCATTAAATTATTATATATATATTTATTATATTATTCATTTATATTAGTGATTACAATACTAATAAAGCATAATTTTTTTTTTACTTGTTTCAAACATTTTTGTGATAGAGGTTTGTTTTAAAACTTTAGGTGCTCAAAAGTAATTTTTTTTTTGTAAATTCTACAGGGTCATAATCTCTTGCTCTGTGACACAGCTCTGTTGTTCTACACATTTTAAGTATTTTTCACCATGTTCCAAACCTTCATTAAAAGATATTTTCTCATTCCTATCAAATTCATTATCTGTGTCGGTGTCGGTGTCGGAATCGTTTTCTTGCTGTGGCGACTTCAAAACAGAGAAAATGATTTCATCATCAGTTATCTGATATGCCAGTGTTGGCTCATCTGAACACATCATCCATAATAAAAACATCTTCTGCGCTAGGATTTTTTTTCTGCCACTAACACAGAATCATTATTATTTGGTAATTATGACATTATTATTGGATAAATATTTTTTCTTCGGTATTTCATTCTCCATTCTGTGGTTTCTGGAACCTATAAATTCAATGTTTATATCTTGAGAGGTAATGCGGATTTTAGGAGTCGGCGGATTTTCGATATTTGACTGTATTTCATTATATGTTCATGACATCTAAGAAACTGTTTTGGAATCTAATTGAACTGATACATATCTGGTTGAACCATTCATTCACGGTCTAGAAGAATCTTTTAAATTATTATGGATATCTGAATTACAAAAGATTGTGTTTATTAAAAAAATTGCTTACTGGTTCTTTATTTTAGTATTTATATGGTCAATGAAAGGTATTATGTCATGAGACAAGTTAAAAGAATATATTTTGTCTGAATTTAGTTCTAAAATAATTAGTGTACAACTTCATAATTTGTTATAAGAACGACATTTAAAACCAGGTGAATCCCTTTCTGAATACTTAATTACAATGCAATTAATAGCCAGTTGTGATTCTGTTGATGATACATCCATTCTTGATTATGTAATTAATGAGATAGTTAATCCAACTAGTAACAAATTGTGTTGTGTGGTTGTAAAACTATTTTTAAATATAAAGATATATTAAAAATCTATGAGAAAATTCACACTCCATATACAAAGCCTAAGGTTTATTCACGTACCAACACACAATACCTAGTAAGAGTAAAGAACGAAGCTGTTATAGTTATGTGAGTGTAGTCCATAAATCAAACTCATGTAACAATAAAAGTAAAGGATTTAAGAGTTTTAAATATAACTCATTTGGACACAAAGCCAAAGATCGTTTTGAATGTCTCCTAAAAATTATCAAGATGGCAAAACTGTCACTCCAGTTACTCAGACTTACTAGAAAGAAATGTTTAAAACTGTTAACTTAGGTAATTTGCAAATCGACACTCTAATAGATAATGGAAGTCAATGCTAAGTTGAGACGCACATAAGAAAATATGTGAACTTAATCCAGTAAATCTGCAATTAACAGGATTAAGCAATGAGAAAATTAAACCTGTAGGTAGATTTGAAAGTAAATTCAAAAGTTAAATTGAATAATTGTTAACATAGAAAATAATGTGTTTTTTCAAGCTATCATTGGCATGGATATTATAAAGCAAGAAAAATTAAATGTAAATGAAAAGTGAGTTGAAATTAAAAAACCGCAGCCAGAAAACTATTTTATATGCATTCTTGATATTTATAAAGATGAGAAAATCCATCTAAGCCATGTTAAAGGATGGTTTACACTGAGTTGAAATGCTGCAATTAGTAACAAATTATAAACTGAATAAGAAACATCTCTTTTGAACATGAGGTTAGTGTTGGTGGACCTCCAGTTCCTTGTGCGCAGGGAGGTCCCACCTTCAACAGAGCAGCATGCAATTCATTAACAGATTTCTGAGTGGTTAGATAAACAAATTATGAAACCAAGCTGTTCCGATCACCCAAGTAATGTTGTAACAAACACACAGAAAATTGATTATGCGTTGACTATAGCCACCTGAATAAAAAAAATAATTCATGATCTCTTTCCACTGTCATTAATTGATGATGTCAATGATAAATTAGAATCGGCAATGGTATATACTACTCTAGACTTGGAAAAATTGGTTTTCTCATACTGAACTAGATGAGGAAAGTAGAAAATACACATCTTTCGTAACTCATAATGGACAATTTTAATTTTTGAGTCTCCTTTGATATTGCTAATAGCCGAAGCGTCTTCCAGAGACATAGCTACAAAGTGTTTTGTGATGTCTTAAGCCTTTGGCATGCGGTGGTCACACCCTGAAACCACCAACTTTCGAATATGTTTCTCCTTTTCTTTCCGAAAAGTTTAAGTGAAAAAAAATTATTACGACTGATTACTGATCTTTTACCTCTAAATAACACAAAATGACTGCAGAATCATACATTTTTTAGGTCTTAGTACTTCAAATAAAATAACTTTCTTTTATTAATATAAACAACTTCAAATTTCAAAAGCTATTCATCGCACATTATTATTTCTATTATAAACAATAAAAAAATAGCAATAATTAAACTGCATATATAAAAAGAAAAAAAAATCTATGTATATTTATAGCATTTGCTTTGCGGTTTTAGGGCACGACCATTGAGCCACTACAGCACTGTGTCACAATGTTCACAATCCTCTAGAGGCTCAGTGGTCGTGCCTTGAAACAGCTGCTCTTCACAATGGTATTTGCTGCTTTTCAAATAGGAACGTGTATTTTTACCCGGATATAGATAAGGGGCTTTGAAATCTCAGAGTTATTTTATTACTAAACAACAGATGCACCTGCCCAGTGAAAACGTCTTTCATTTCCAGAGAATTTTCTCTGAGCTCAACATGCTTGCTTCCTACGCTAGTAATGAGATTTTAAATTTTTTTGTATGGCTTAAATATACTTTGCTATAATTAAAAATAGAAATCTTGTAAAAGTTATATTCAAATTTAAAATATTTTATAAATATTTGGGACAAAATATGAATAGAAAACAAAATATCCATATTAAAGCCAAAAGACCAAGCCTCCCCCCATTAACACACACACACACAAAAAAAAAAAAAAAACACAAATTTCATGTGCCAGGCAAAAACAGACTACATAACACTGGACATATTCCAGTAAAATTCAAATCCCAGTAGTACATTTTGTAGTACAAAGGAGAAACCTCATAGAACAAGATATATATGTGGAACTTGTAATGTGGGTCTAATGCCTGTACTTAAAAAATAAAACATGCTTTCACAAAACAAAATTTGTTCTTCGACTTTGTGTCCATTAAAACTGAGTTTTTTAATCCATTTATCCGGACGTTCTTATTATGTAGGTTCTTATGTTTTCACTGCCATAGAAAAATTGCATAAATGTTTATTGTTTAATTTTTTTTGACAATTTACTTCATAAAATAATGTGAAAAATTTATATATAATGCAATTCCTAAGCACAGCTTTTTTTTAAATTCGCAAATTTCGTCATTTATTGGAATTGCGTACAGGAAAAGGTAAGTTTTTTCCTCCTACCACCTCAGTAAGTTTCAAAGTCATAGACGTGCAGTGGTTTCACAGTGCAACCACCACCCACAGATCAATGGGCAAGAGAAGATTTTTACTAATTCATATATTATTTGTCTCTAGTATCATATTGCTGCGTGCGTACGGGTTCATTATGAATTGAATGCACAAGTCATTGAAAAGTTAACAAAGATTTATTCTTTCCACAAGAAATAAATCAAAATGCTGAAATATTTCTTCAGAGGTATTCGCACAATATCTCAAACGTTTAGCAAAACTCAATTCAAAACAGATAAAATAATTTTATCTCACAGCGAAATCGCTACAATCAATAAGAGCATTAAGTAAACAAACAACAGTTTGCTTTAAATAGTTTCAATTACAACAGCAACAACAACCACTGAGATGTGTTTCAATTCGGCTTTTATAAGCTCTTTAATTATCAATAGAACAATCTCGATTTTTCTGGATGGCAACAGTAATTACAAGATATTTATTTATTAAGCATTAAATGCACATGCTCTTTTATTTTTATTTTTTTCGACGTAGCTTTCTCTTCAAAAATCGTCTGCGTTGCATGGGAAAATAAAAAGGAATTTTAATTACAATTCTAAATAAATAGCCAAATAAATGTGAAATTTGTAAGATTGCGCCCTTCTCAAGGACTGCACGTCCCGGGCAGTACAATCCTTGGACAGAAAGCCAAACTTACAACTAATGAATCAGTGCTATAATAAACATTACCTTACAATAACAAAATAAACAATAATTGCAATAAGTAACTTTGAGCAAATTAAATTCTATCAAACGCTAAATACAATTCAAATACTATCAAACACAAATGCTATCAAATACTAATACTTAACAAATACAAATAGGACCATGGTCTTATACTATTTACATTATTATTTACAACTATATACACTACGTACTATGGCCATAGTAATGAACGACTTAAGGTTTAGAGTTCAATGACTTACGGATCCGAACCACGATGTCGTTCAGCCTGTTCAGGACTGTGTAAGGACCATCCCAAGGTGACTGTAGTTTCGGAGAAAGTCCTTTTCGACGAGTCGGATTCCATAACCACACCTTGTCTCCTTCGTTGAAACGATGTCCAGTAGCTCTCGTGTCGTAGCGGGTCTTCATCTTCTTCATCGCCAAGTTGACTCGCTTTCGTGCAGAATGGTGCTTCACTTCAAACTGGGCCTGGACATCTTGGATGTATTCCTTAGGCAATGAAGGTGCATCTGCAGGGCGGCCAAATAAGAAATCACAAGGTAGACAAAGATCATGACCGACGAGAATCTGGGATGGAGAATTGCTGGTAGTCTTGGGTTTCTCTTGAACCTTAGTATGATTTTGGCAGCATCCTGAGCAGGGTCTTTCAGACAACACGTCAGCATTTCGTGGTGAGGATCCTTTCTGAGGATCGATAGTCATGTCCTCAGATGCTGAAAGCAGTTTGTTGTTTTTGAAGTCTAAGGAAAAATTGTATTTCCTTAAAAAGTCCAATCCGAGTATACAAGGATCTGTAATATCCACCACATATGCTGGATAATGGTAGGCGGCACTTCCAAAGCTGATGTTCATGTTTAACTTTCCATCTATATCAATTTTTTTCTCACCGGACAGAGGAAAATCTGGAGGGTAACACAGGTTTCTTCTGGAGGGTAACACATGATAGTGTCCAAATCAGTTTGTCCTTAAATTGTTGAGCTAAATCCTTCCGAATGATGGTAACATTAGTTCCTGTATCAATGTTCATACTGCAAGGAACTCCGTCGATATGCCCATTAATGAATAGTCCGTTACTGTTGCCACTTGCTGCAGAAATCTTGAGAGGTTTAAAGCAGGGTTTTTCACTATCGTTCAATCTCAGCTCCGCGTTATGATCATTAAATTGCTTCCTGCGTTGTTGCTGGTAAATAATCTTATTTTCTGCACTTCGGGGTGTTCTGCAGTTCGTTCGTACGTGGCCTTCAGTTCCACAATTCAAGCACTTTGGTTTATTGTCACTTCTTTTCCATTTCATGGCATTTAATTGTCTGTTTATATCGTCTGTCTTATTTTCCCTGCTCCGGAGTGTTTGGCAGTTCCTTCGCATGTGTCCTACAGCACCGCAGTTCCAGCAATTTACGGTCGGTTTCTTATCACTAATATACCGTTGCAAGGCATTCACTTTTCTGGATAAATCATCTAAATGAGCCATCAACTGATCCACTGGCTCGTGGACTCGCACAGCTCTGACTGGATGGTGACCTCTACGAGTTGCTTTGCTGAGCTACCTCGAATTTCATGGCGTACACCAGAGCCCTTTTTAAGTCCTTCACATCAGTCATTTGCAGTGCTTTCTGTATTTCAGGATCCCGGATGCGGCTGTCGAAGTATTGCAGGGACAGGATTTCTCTTGTTTCTGGCGGGAACTCCTAAAAGGCGAGGTGGGACGGCCTTTCAACATCCGTGGCGAGCTCCTGGAGTGTTTCCGTAGGCTTCTGTTGATGGGATTTTAACTGAAGCCTGCTATAATCTTTTAAACACTTCTTCCCAAAACGTAGCTCCAATGTGCCTGACAGAGCTTCGAAATCTAGCCTTTTGCTTTCGGGAAGAGTCTGAAGGATATCCGCTGCGTCTGCTTTCAGAAAAGCGACAAGATGACAGGCCTTAGCTTGGGAATCCCATCCATTTCCTTCCGCAACTATAGAAAATTGAGTCTGATATACTTGCCAGGAGGTCTTCCCATCATATGTCGATAGCTTCAGAGAGGGGCGAGCAGGCATGTGTAAAAATTTAAAACCATCCGAATTGCTTGACCCTGCTGTCGCTATGCCCTTCTTTAATGCGTCAACTTCTTTTGCGACGGCAGCAGAAACCCTGTCATCAATTTGTTGTTCCACGGCAGTAACTCTCTCTTCTATTTGTTCTTTGACAGAAGAAACTTTATTTTTAACTGCATCTATTCTGCCTTCCATAGCCTCAAATTTATTTTCTATTATACAAGTAATTTCGTTTTTCATTTCTCTTCTTGACTTGCTTTAACGGCTCACATCTCTTCTTTAACGGAGACTTGACCAACTTTCATTTCTTCTTTAATGGAGTTGACGGCCCCTTCCATCTTTTCTTGGAATGCAGCAAAAACAGTGACAAGCTGTCTCAATTGTTCTTCCATTGCCCTCGTGAAGGGCATCCAAACCCCACTCCTGACACCAAAAATTGTTACGTGCATACGGGTTCGTTATGAATTGAATGCACAAGTCATTAAAAAGTTAACAAAGATTTATTTTTTCCACAAGAAATAAATCAAAATGCTGAAATATTTCTTCAGAGGTATTCGCACAATATCACAATATCTCAAACGTTTAGCAAAACTCAATTCAAAACAGATAAAATAATTCTATCTCACAGCGAAATCGCTACAATCAATAAGAGCATTAAGTAAACAAACAGCAGTTCGCTTTGAACAGCTTTAACTACAACAACTACGACTGAGATGAGGTGTTACAATTCGGCTTTTATAAGCTTTTTAATTATCAACAGAACAATCTCGATTTTTCTGCATGGCAACAGTAATTACGAGATATTTATTTATTAAACATTAAATGCATGTGCTCTGTTATTTTTATTTTTTTTTCGACATAGCTTTCTCTTCAAAAATCGTCTGCGTTGCACGGGGGAAAAAAAAGGAAATTTAATTACAATTCTAAATAAATAGCCAAATAAATGTGAAATTCGTAATAATATTATTCAATTTCTAGAGTTTTTAGTTAAAATATTATAAAAATAATATTGCACGCTTCAAAGGGTTAAAGGAAGGAATTGTAGAAATCTATCTGGATGATATTATTACATTGAAAATGAAACTCAAGGAACCGAAAAAATTAAAATGTGCTTTACAGACTGCAGAATATGAATTAGAATTAAACATTAAGAAGTGTTAATTTTTAAAACGTGAAATCAAATTTCTAGGTCACAAAATTAAAGATGGAAAATTATAGCCTTCTTCTGAAACTAAGGCAGTAATTAACTTTCCGAAGTCTGATAGTGTAAAAGATGTTCGAAGTTATTTAGGTTTAACAGGTTATTTCAGGAAATTCATAATTAATTATTCATTAATTGCAAAACCATTTGAAGATTTACCGAAGAAAGATTCTAAATTTAAATTCGAAGAATGTTATGCTTTTAATGAATGAAATACAACTTGTTATCTGAATCTGTTTTGTATATCTGTAATCTGAAAGCAGAAATGGAAATGCACATTGATGATAATGCCAACGGTTATGGTGCTGTCCTGTTACAGAAATCCATAAGCGATAATTCGGTGCATCCAGTTTATTATATGAGGAGGATGATGATAGATATTGAATGTAAATATTTGAGCTATGAATTAGAATTTAAAGCAGTCATAAAAGCTGTCAAAAAATTTAGAATATGTATTAAGCATTCTATTTAAAATCATGCCAGATTGTAATGCATTCAAACAAACTATGAGCAAGAAAGACATTTATACTAAATAACAAAATGGGAATTAATGTTATACGATTATGTTTATCCAATCGAACACAGATCTGGTGTCCATATGCAGCATGTGGACACTTTGAGTAGAAGGCAGTTCAAAACGGTCTAACATTTAATATTATTGAAGCTAAAAAAATTGATGAAAATATATAACATATGAATGAATTTTTGAAGATTAAGCTGTATGAGGATTTATTGCTTATGAAATGATGTGCTTTACAAAATGGTGGATGGAATTGAAATACTAGTAGCACCTGACACTATGCAAATTGAAGTAATTAAAGATGCACCCGAACAAGGTCATTATGCTACTAAACATACCAAAGAACATCTGAAAAATTTTTATATTCCTAAATTAAAAGAGGACATTGAAAAATGTATTGTGAACTGTATTACCAGTATATTGGCTAGTAAAAAACCTGGAAAGAAGGAAGGTCTATTAAATCCTTTACCTAACAAAGATATTCCTTTCAATAATTGTCACGTAGGTTATTTAGGACTTTTAGAAAATTATTATAACAAGAATTAAAAATACAACTTCACAGTTACATTCATTTACAGAGTTTAGTTACATCTCACTAAAACTACCTCTAGTAAAGAAGTAAGAGTTAAACTTGAAAGAAAAAAGCTTTGCTTGGAAACCCTTGTAACATAGTGGCTAACTGTGGAAGTGCAATCACTTCTCAAGAATTCGCTGATTATTGAACTCAAGAAAAGATTTGTTTATCCTTAATCGCCATAGGATTAACAAGAGGACAAGCAGAAGCATAAATTCCATTATTATATCAGTCATTTCTAAATTGGCCATAGATGATCCTACAAAGCAGAATAAGCATGTAAATGATGTCCAACTATTAATTCAAATTTAACACCTTTCAAGTTTCTATTTGGCACAATGATGAAGATGGATAAAGACAAGAAAACCAAAGAAATGATAGTAGCTGAAATTCAGAATGACATCATTGAATCTACAGACAATTTACGTAAACAGGCAGAAAAGCAGATTCAGAAGATCAACATGAGACTCGAAAGACTTCCAATCGAAGTTAGAAATTTCCCCATAAATACAAAATTAATAATATGACAGCTATCAAATACACCCAATTAGGGCCAAGTATAAACTTAAAATCTAAGTTTTTACATCCACTCAAAATCATCAGAGCAAAACCTAATGACATGTACATACTTGCCAACCTATGACACTCAAAAATCGGGAGATTTCAACGAAGATTAATTTCAACGATTCATTTTCAATGACAAGAATATATTTTTTTAATAATGAATTAACTTCAAATTGTTACTAATTAGTATCTGAAAGTTCAGTTATTAATTCTTAAATATGAACAGCACATTCAGGACCTTATGGTCCTTTGTCGCCATAGTTTTTTTTCAATGGAACTCTTTTTGGCCTTCTGTTTTTGTGTACGAACGTGTTAGAGAACATCGGCCCTTCCACCGAGCGAAATCAAAAAATCGCAATGACAAACGGTACACATCGTATATGCATTACATTTCCTTGAGGAAATATTAGAAGAAAAGTCATTTGTGTACGATTTTTTAAAAGTACCTGAGTATTTGACCTTTTTCGCAGACATAACTAATACGAAATATCCTAGTTTTTTAAACTATTTCTCAAAACCACGTATGTTCACACAGGTTAGCGACAAGATGAACGAAATAACAACCTAGATCTTGCTTTGTGCTTATTCGCCTAATATGTGCCAGATGACACGCAGTGGCACTCGATGCTCATTGGAGAAATGGAATATGGAGTTTTCGGACACGTGTTCTCACTTATAAAGCAGAAACGCGCCATTTCTCACTGATGAAACTACTTTGGTTTTCTATGTAATCTAGAGAAAAACTAAGTGCTTTCAGACACCCCAAATCACTTTTTTGGGGGGATGCAAATAACAAAGTATTAAGCCAAGCTACATAAAAATGGTGAGAAATTTCAAAAAATAAGAGAAAGTCGCGAGAAATATATCGTAAATCGGGTTGGCGAGAGAACGGTCAGAAATCGGGAGAGTTGGCAACTCTGCACATACCATGGGGAGAAAACTGGATTTCCCAAAGGACCTTTGAAGACTAGTACCTGCGCTGAATAACTGAAACCGTGGTCAGAGAATATTTGATAATACAATACTAATTTTGATGATCCCCGATTTAGAATTTTTCGTAGTTTAATAAGTTTCTCACAATAGTCTATTGGTAGATACTCTATTGTTTTAAAGACATGAACGATTGTAAGAAGCATGAAGATGTCTAAAGATGAAATGTATTTAAGATAAAGTACGTGAAGTATCCAGACAACATTTAAGATGCATTTATGAAGATGTATCCAGACAACATTTAAGATGCATTTATGAAGATGTATCCAGATGATGTTGAAGAAGGCATGTTCATGAATACATATGCTCAGGTAGACTGCTAAAGACAAATGAAGGCTGACAGAGTATTGAAGGTGAGATAATGCCATTATATCTGAAGATAAGATGATGACTGAATCATTTAAGAATGCTTTTTCCTCAATGAAACCTGAAATTCTTTATTTATTATTTTTCAGATTCCCTGATGATGATGATTACTCATCCAGCCTGTGAGGACACATGCCATCAGGAAGCCCAAGCATGTGTGGGATTTCATCTTTCGTGACAGATAGTTGGTACCGTCATTGAACAAAGCTGAAAGTGAGGAAAAAACAGACTATGTCAGCATGAAATGATGATGCATGAGTAAGAAGTTGCTTGATACAAAGATGATAGAACTTTTCTTCAGTGTAACAAATTTCCAGTATATATTCATGTTTTCATTTACATATGTTACAATTTCCTTGATAATTTTCATTGAAAGTAAGTTAGCCATTCTTTTGGACTAGTGTTTGTGTGCTCCTAGAAACCAAAGCGTCTTCAGTCATTTTATGAAGTAAATTATACAAAGGTGAGATATTCAAACAATTATGATGTAATTCATAGTTTAGATCTTAATGACACTAACACTGGAACTGCTGGTGATTAGCATATCCCACGGAGAGAAAACAATCATTTTCGCTGTTTGACAGCTCTAGCTTTAAAAAATAAAGAGGTTAAGATTCCAGTTAAAATAATAATCAATTTTAAAATACTGCATTTTTCAGAATGTATATATATTGAATATTATATGAAAAATATGATATTCAAAATTTTCTCAATATTATATTTTTATATAATACTATTTTGAATGTATATTAATGTAAATACTTACTAGTTGATATGCTTCACACATAACAGCCCTAGCAGCATAATCATAAAAATCTCCTATTATTATTTTTGCTCCACTTGATTTTAAGGCTTCTAAATGTGGTCTTAGGTTTAAAGTTTCTTTGTCTCTTAGAAATTTGCGGTTCATTATAAATGTCATTCCACGTTTGGGCATTAAATCTTCTAGATGTGTTATATATTCAGGATACCTTTGACCTTGTTCTGTAAGAGCAGCAACTCTTCTATATTCCAACTTTTCAAACAGCATCAAATAAACATATCTAAAACAAAAAATAAAACATTACCCATATTTAAACTTGTTTTAATTTTAAAATGTAAATACAATAAGAATACTGCAGATTAGCTAAATACACACACAGAATTAGGAATGTAGTAAGAAAAATTGTTCTCATTGAAACACATTTTAATATTCACTCATACACAAATTTAGTTTAGCGAAAAACAGGAACTGATCTTGTGTTACTTATAACAAAGCATGCAAGGGTAGTCTCTAATTTCATCACAGTTTACTTGTTTACACATGATCCAATGGAAGCCAGTCTTTCAAATTAACAGTACTATTTATCATAAGAAGTTTTTCAAGCAGTATATTGGTTAGTGGTGCAGGCTGACAGGTTCCTACTTTCTAATTAAGCATCTGCAGCATTGTTACAGCATGCAAACACTTAAAATCTGTCAAGCCCAAAGTTCCCTTGACTGGCTACTGGTAGGAAAAGAGGGAGAGATCCTCTAGAGCCCCAGGTTAAAATTGGGATAGAGCTTAAGCATAGTCTTCATGGGCTTACGTGAATTAAATAATTCAACCCAGTGCAATCTAGAACAAGAAATTAGTTTCATTAAAGACAGTTTCACAGAAAATCACAAAAACATCCAAGCTATCAATAAATGGCGAAACAAACATATTCATTCCACTCTGTTGAAAAACTAGTCTGAAAAAAACTCTTAAAATAGCAAAATTTCCTTTGAAAGTAACAGCAAAAAAAATTAACAGGGAAAGACTGGATGCCCACCAATAAAGAATTATAATGTCACTATTTTAGGTAGATATCTAAAATTTCAGTTGAAACCAATTAATGCCATTATGATTTTGAGAACTTTACATCCAACAAATTTAGGAATGAAAGGTCCTCGCTTTTGAAATACTTAGTTTTGGTTTTATATCAAATTACAGTACCTACAGTCCATTATATTTACTTCAACAACAATATAAAATGTAATTAAAATATACACTGCTCGACATTGAAAATGCAACACCAAGAAGGAGTGGTCAGAAATTTATGCAAATTTTAGAGTAGACGCACGTCACTGAGTTATGCGAATGATGTGAAATGCGCAGCTCTCCGATGCACATGAAGAAAGATATAAGGAAAGAAACATGCAAAATGGGCAATATCAATATTCGTGTCGTTATTTCTGCCAGACGAATTATCGAAGAAAGTTGGTTTTTGTCCTAGAAGAGGATATGTGTAATAGGAGAGAATGCCAGGCCGCTGTCAACGAAGGCACTTCAGCAGATAGATGGTTTTACGAGGGGTACGGTGATCGGACTGAGAAGGGCGGGTTGGTCCTTACGTCAAATCACAGCTGATACCCACATGGATGCGAGCAGTGTGCATCGTCTATGGCGAACACGGTTGGACCAAGGAAATGTGGGAAGAAGGAGAGTTGCAGGTGCAGCCAGAGTGATGTCAGCACGCGTGGATCGACACATCTGCCGACAAGCTGTGGTGGTCCCGCAAGTCACTTGTGCCGCGATTCTGCAACATGTGCAAGATACCCTGAATGTTCCCGTGTCGACAAGAACCATTTCCGTCGATTGGTTGAACATGACCTGCACTCACGGCATCCGTTAAGAAGACTGCCATTGACCCCACAGCATAGATGCCAACATTTGGAATGGTGCCGAACTGGAGCAATGTGGATGACAGAATGGCAAAATGTTGTGTTCTCAGATGAGTCACGCTTCTGTATATCCACTGACAGTCCCTGCATACGTGTGTGGCGTTGACGTGGAGACATCTAGTCCGGCAGTATCTGTGGAATGCCCCACCACATGACAACGTGGCATAATAGTTTGGGGCGCTACGATTCCAAGTCACCTCTAGTTCGTATTCAGGGCACTATGACGTCCCAACAATACTTGGATAATGTACTGCGGCCGGTGGCAATCCCCTACCTTCAGGAGCTGCCTAATGCAATTTCTCAGCAGGATAACGCCCGACCACACTGTGCTCACATCCGACGACATGCTCTGCAAGGTATACAGATGCTTTCCTGGCCACCGTACTCTCCTGACCTGTCACTAATCGAACATGTGTGGGATGTGATTGGACGTCGTTTGCAGACTCTGCCCCTGCCTCATTCAGAAGACGAACTGTGGCAAATGGTTGAAAGGGAATGGAGAGCCATCCCTCGGAACACCATCCGCACTCTTATTGATGCTATGCCTAGACGTGTTTCTTTGTGCATCGCTGTCCGCGGTGGTTTTACATCTTACTAAGCTGATGCCGTTCTTGCTCTGTATTCTGACTATCATTTTGAAATAAAGATCACTTATTGCTGCTTGCTGTGTCTGTCTTTCTTTTTTTCCAAATTTGATCACTTTCTGACCACTCCTTCTTGGTGTTGCATTTTCAATGTCGAGCAGTGTATCAACTATTAAACTTTTTATAAGGCTACATAAGCTAAGAGATACTAAATATATGAAAGATAATTCCAAGGTTGCATTAAATGGAATTTATATAAACAAATATTCAAAAAATATTTGTCTTCACACATAGATTTGTAAATATTTGAGGACTTACTCAACAGCTCTACTAAAAGTCATTTGGGATACTTCAATTTGTATTGTATAGTTACTTCAGCAAACAGCTAACAGGAATAAAAATATTTATTTTGAATGACTGATTAGATATGTCTTAAAAACTGTATATATTTAACACATCGGAATTATTTAAAAAGGTTCCAATAATTATTTTCAATCACATTACATTCATTCGAAATGTAACTGCCAAGAAACTAATTTTAAATAAAAGTGTTGCTAATTTGCTGCTTTCTTTCATGTTTCTTAAATTTGACTTCATACACGTACTCTCAATGGGTCTTAGACCCAGTACTCTTTGATGCCAGTTGAGTGTGTTTTACAGTTACACCATAAAGGCATGCTGTAAGGAGGGATAAACACCTTACATTATTCCCAACTTAAAAGTCCGATTGGAGACATGCACAAAAGTACAGACTTTTGATAAAGCTGTTGGAAAATTTTGAATGAATTTCTTGAAGTGATTAATAGCACCACAGAACATAGATACAAACTGAAAAATCAAATATGAATTCTCATAACATAGTACTATAATATGCAATGAACAAAACTGAAATAATATGCGATAGGAAATTTTGTACAAAAACGCACATGCCAGAAACAAATGTACAAACTATAAAAGAATAGGGAATGTAATCTCCATGGCATGATTTCAGGTTATCATATGATGGTTTTCGGAAGTAAGTTCCATTTTTTTGCGAATACAATATTTAAAGCAGTAAGATCTCTACAAAACAGTTTTGCTATGCAATATGCAAATCTGGAGTCATTAATTTTGAGATAATGTTTTCCAGCATCATCTTGCAAATTAATGGCCCTAGATTTCCATGGGGTGCATCAAGTCTAAAGTTTGTGCTACTTGATCCTGCTATATCCAAAGTTTCACTGTCATATTACATCTGAAATTAGATAAACTTGCAGTCTTTTATGGTTTTTAGTCAGGGAATGTGATAAACATCCAATGCCCCCAATGGGACTCACACTCTGTACTAGTTGGATGCGTTTTACAGTTACACCATAAAAAAGCATGCAGCAAGGAGGGATAAAAACCTTACATTATTCCCAGCTTAAAGGCCAACTGGGAAAGGGGATCCAGTCTTCAGTTCCATAAACATCATAAACAAACATAAAACATCTAAATAAATTTAAAAATTGCTCTTTTTGTTCTTAATGAAAGGTATACATTTGCGAATATTTCTGTACCATTCCCTTGTAAAACCATTGTTAAACTCATTAGATCTTCATAGCCAGTGTCATTGTAACTAGTAATTTTGTATTAAACCTAGTACTTTATACAATGTTTTAGTGATAGCCACCAATAAATCTAGTATTTTCTTATAACCACATTACAGCAACCTGAGAGTTAACAAAGCGAGTCTTACAGACGCAGATAGTACTACAGTAGACGATACAGTATATGAATACAGTGGATGATGAAAATGAAATTAATTTTAACTGCACTACAATATCCATCAAACACATAATTGAAGGCTATTTTTTTCTTTTTAAATCATTTCTTCTTCATGCACATCCCAATTATGCATATCAAACTTTCAGAAATTGAGAAAATTCAAAATGGATATCAATGGCAATTGTTTCAAGGATTAAACTCTGCACCACTTGTCATTTTGGAGATTATGCTGTTAGTTTTAAAGCCTGTTTGGTGCAAAATGCAGATGAGTTTTTTCTGTGCGCAGAATGAATTTTTGTGATTGTGCATTACTTTGGAATGCATTCTTATGGAAAAGTTGTTGGGTATACAAAGAAATCTTTCCAAATGTTCGCGAACCTAAAAAGACAATTTTTCACTTAGTAATTTCATTTTGAGAAACTGGAAATGTTCACCGTAAAAAATAGAGTGGCCATCTCCTCTGAATTTGGATAAAATGGGTGAGGTAACAATTCTATACTGTTATCCATAACAAATAGATAAAGAGAGATGGCATCACAATCAAATTTGTGTTGTAAAGTAACACTCAATCAAAAATTCATTCTGCTTGGTAAAAATCCATCAGCGTCTTGCACTAACCAAATGGTTTTCAAAGCCAATAATAAAAACTATACCTCAGATTTAAAGTTATATATTATTTGTAATAATATAGACCATTCATTGAAATAATTTGTCATTAATATCCATTTCGGAATACCTTGGCTTATTTTTTGTTAGAAGTACAATTTCAAGAATGGTATGATCACCCTTTGGTAGTTTCTTCACTTTAGTGCAATAATTTCTAACATAAATGACAAACTTGTTCCTTACAACACACACTTTCACAGAAAGAATGCTAAAAGTTTGTGTGGCATTTCTTCTCATCACACCAAGTTTCATATTTAGCAGTACCTTTTCTCCAATTAGGAAATGTGATTAAGTTTTTATACTTTTAGTTTCACTTTTAACTTTTTGATGTTTTTAGGATTTTTACCGCAACATTTACTTTCATAAAGTTTAGTATAAAAAATTTTACTGATTTTTTTCACCAACAATAATAGTTTTAATGTACGTTTAGCAAAAACGGTAAGCATTATTACTTAAAAATAGAAATTTCAAAATCGGTTTTTTAGCATAATTCGACTATTGTACTTTTATTTTTATTGTATAAAAGATGTGACCATGAGTGTATAGTTTTCTCATTTCATTTTTAACAGCAATGTATGTTTTGTATTATTTTTGTATTAATTATGCATTTTTTAAAGCTTTTTCAAAGACTGAACTCATGCTGGGATATAATTTTGACGCTTTCAGATGGGAAGTAAATATTTCTGTAAGGACTTTGTGATTCTATTTATTTATTTATTTTATTTTTGTTTTCGCAATCAAGTAGTCAAGAAAGATGAAACATGTATTCAGTATTTCTTAATTGTTCATGTTTAATGTTTTAAATAGTTACACTCAATGAGTCTGAAGCATTAAACTATGGAAAATTAATATGAAGATTTTCACATGGTTTTATAAAATTTTCTCGGATAAGTTCAAAAAAAATTATTTACATATTTTAAAGCAATCTTTAACTAGTTGAAAATGTTTAATACCTAGTTCCAAGATTCTTTATTAGTTGCTCACAGTTTTCTTGAATTAACTTTACAGTTAAAATATTCCTTAAAATTTCCAGAATGGTATTATCTCTATGGTTAAAAAACAAAATTATTTGGTAAAATGCAGTATTAAATATTTCTTGTAAATAACAAGGGGAAAATACTATCCTGAAAAGCATAAGGTGTTTATACAAAAGAATTATACATATAGAAATCTTACCTGAACTGGTTGTTTTCCGGAATTGTACGAAAGAAATAAGAATATTTTTCTCTATCCCTCAATAAGGCTCCTTCAGCACTGTAACTGATTATAACTGTCTTGAAATTTTTAGCAACTCCTGCAATAGGTTCTACAGTATCTGAGCATGCAGGCCCTATCAAATTAAAAACATCATGGCATCACTGAATAGAAAACATTAGAAAAGTAAATAATAAGGAATAACTTAAAAGTTACCTAAAATTCCAACCATAGATTTGTAGGTTGCATTTGTTACGTAACTAATGTAACTTTTCATAACTTCATCAGCAGCACAGTGACCATCTTGCTCCAATATTTCCAAATCATAGTTTAAAAGCAAAGAATCATTATTATTTATAGCATCTGTAGCCATGTGTGCAGCTAGGCAAATAAAATGTGAAAAATCTCATTGTATTTTCAGCTTATCGGAAAAGAATTATATTTATTTAATCACTAAAAATTCTCAGAAATAATACTTAAATGGATATTACCAATTTAAACACCAGAAAACTTTTGCACAAATTACCTCCAAAGTTTACATGTCAGTAAATAGTAATGTTAATTCTAAATACACAGAGGCAAGCAGAATCTTAAATACAATTACAAAATGGAAGATTAGAGCACAAAATTAAATAACTTATCAAATTATTAATTTTTACTTAAGCAACATATTCTTTCCATTTTTAAAAGTTACTTAAGCATCAACAGCAAAATTAATACATTAAGGGCTTTATACTAGAGTGAAGTCTCAGACCTGGGTCATTAGCAACATATACATGATTAGTGCCAAGACCCCAGATTTCATCTAAAGAGCATATAGCAAACCACACAGCCCAAGGCAGACTTAAAAGTACCCTTACAATCCATGTTGAGCCAATATAGATCATCGAACAGAACAGCAGTTCTGATCTTCTGAAGGCAGCTAATCTCCCCCATACTGTCCATTCCCAGTGTATGGACAGAGCAAGTGACCAGCTCGGGAATGAGGAGGGCCCAATTAGCTGCATAAGCATGACAGCCAACTCATGCATTGCCACCCCTTCCCCACACCAAGGGAGGACCCACTGAGGGGCTTTATATTTAATTGGTCAAGAATGCTAACAACTGAGTCACAAGGATGAAATTTTGTAGTTTTTGTTATTTTATGATAAACAACACAAACAGATAATACATGTCTTTTAAGAAAAGCTAATTTCTTTCTCTCTATTGGAAATGTCCCTACATTTATTTTCAATTTATGCCTGGCTAAGAAACAGTCCCTTCTATTCACTAAAATATTATAAATTTTGTTCTGAATTTAAATGTTAAGATTGTTTGCCTGGAATTAGAATAATGTTTTCCCATTTTGGAAGCATTCAAATTAAGGCATCCTACTATTCACATTTACTGGGAGCATTGCTTTGAAAGACAAGGTTTACTGCAATCCAAAGGAAATGGAACTGATTGTGCTTCTTGTTCTTAGTTTAAATGATATAGATAAGCATGTTACTGAGCCTAACAGAACAAACGTTGCTACAGTGAACTTAAGGAAAGGATGAAGTTATATTTATTTGAAAAGATCATGAAAGCCAAAAAGGTTTTGTTCTATAATCTATGATGCATTTTTTATGTGTGTGTGTCAACCAGAGCTGTGCCATAACAACATATTTTCCCACCTCAGACAAAGAAGTAAATGCATGCCCCTATATACAATACAATGTGACTGGCCATTTAAAAAAAAGAGAAGAAAAACCATATATTGTTACACTTAATGCAATTAATCAGTTGTTAATAATAACTGAGTAATCACATTGGTGTAACATACACTTTATATATATATATATATACAAAGGTTTTATATAAAGGTTGTTTACACATTTTCAGAACTATTTCGATAACGAATTAAAAGAAGCAACGTTTTAGAGCAAGCATTTCTGGCAAG
Organism: Stegodyphus mimosarum; assembly: GCA_000611955.2. Lineage (NCBI taxonomy): Eukaryota > Metazoa > Arthropoda > Arachnida > Araneae > Eresidae > Stegodyphus > Stegodyphus mimosarum. The sequence continues at coordinate 125,577 of KK120630.1, forward strand.
AACTTATTATTTGAAGTGAGAAATATAGCTTGTTACTTTTAAATTTACTCTTCTTTCAAAATATTGCAAGTGAATGAGCTGTGGATTGTAGGATATGTTTCTGAACTTTCCAAAGAGAAATATTCCTATTCCATATTTCAAAAATGTTATGAAATGCATGGTATTAAAATTTTTACATGCAACAAGCAACATTATTTATCAGAAAGAGAAAATCATTACTTCTACATAAAAAGAAGACTCCAAACAAATATCCGAAAAAGGTAAGTATTGTTTTTAATGTTTCTGAAATTAAATCAACGGTGAGAAGAAAAATCTGCAGTTGCAAAGTCTTTAAATAAATCTGTAGCAGCACTAAATAAAATAAAAAATGAAAATTTAGAACTTAAAAAAGCTAAGGAACATAATGTTCACCAGCTTTTGCTGAGATATATGGCAGAACCTTGTATGAAAATTATTTAGCAGGACATAAATGGAGATGCATTGTAACCTTTGATGAAGCATGGGTTTACTTAAATGATTGCAACAAAAAAAGGTCTATTTATAATAATAATAAAAAACCCACAAATCCGGTTCTATGAATGCAAAGAAAGTTTCGCTATGGAGCTTATGACTGTTGTAGGATTGTCCTATAATCGGAAAAAAAAATGAGAAGAGTAGAAAAAAATGTTATCAACTGAACTTACTATCAAGAGAAAATTATACATCTAATAATTGCAGAAGAAACACCATTTCGTTATCCCAATGACTTTCAAACAGTGAAACTTCATTAAGATAAATCAACAAAGAAGAAAGAAATGCAGTTTTTTTAACAAATAATGCTACAGGTATTGCATATATAAAAATTTCGATGTGTTCCTGCAAAGATCCCCGGTGTTTCACTAATAGACTACTGTGCCTTCGGCCTCTTGAAAAGAGCTCTTTCTAAGTCTAAACCCACCAAAATCGATGGACTCTGGACAGTAGTCAGAGAGGAATTGGAATCAATACACTGGAAGTTTTACAAAAAGCTCTTCTATCATAGAAATCGCGATGGAGATTTATAGTCGGCCCTGAAATCATTCTTAAAATGTATAAACACCCTCTATACATAGATACACACAATACATGTTAACTGTATTCATACATATTTATATGTAAAATTATTCATTATTATATTTCAAATCGTAATACTGAAATTTGCATAATATTTAATTATAACTTTATATATATTCAGAGAAATGACACTTATGATTTACAGTTTTGAAATGAAAAGCTTGAAAGAATTCCTTCCTCATAAATCACAAATAATACTATTGAAATAGCAATGTAACTAATAGAAAAGTATCTCACTGATTTTTCAAACATTTTTAATAATTTAAATTTTTTCACTTTTAACAAAGCAAAATAATTCATAGTTTGTGCAAAATCTACTTGATCACTTAATTTCATACTTCTTGAGAAAGGCTACACTTAAAATAGAATAGCTATGTTCGAATGAATAACCATATTGGCATAGAATGGCAACTTTTGAATTATGTTTAAATTATATAAACTTAAAGTTTCTTTAATGTCCACAATTGTAGGAACAGCAAGGTTTTTAAAGCCAGATATTTATGATGGAATTTCTGCAGCATTTATATCATTCAGATATATTAATACTAAACTATAAACTATTGCCTTTAAATTGCCTAAACCCAATGACAATTTTTCATCAGCTAGAAACTGAAAATGAAAGTCTCTAATTGAATTTTTCATGCAAGATCAGAACATCTAACATTTCTTTAACTCTTACAATGAACAAATGTTTTTCTAAAAACTTAGTTTTCTTATCAATTGATAGTAGGCAGCCTAATTTCTTAACATTCCTTCTTAAATTTTTGTTCAAATGAACTTTCTCCCACTAGAACGGTGTTTAAGACACCAGGGGGCCTGAGCTCAAGGCTCTGCCCCTAGTAGAATAAATCTGATAGTTGCGAAAGGTAGTATCAAGTAACCTTAAGATAAATTCAAGTTTTTTTTTCTAATATATCTTGAATTAAGTATTAATGGAAGTTAATGTAATAATGAAGATTTGAAAAATAAGTTAATTACTACGCTGGTCTAGTTAACTGCAAGCCAAGAATCCAGTGATTGGTGACAAGAATAAGGCAATGCAAACATAGGCAATTTGAATCCATCAATAGAATAAATACATGAGCATAATTACATAAGATTATATACACATACAAGATAATGCAAAGCAGAGAATATATACAAAAACAAATAAGAAAGAAAAATAATAAATTAATAAGTATGACATGAATTTAGAATCATAGTTTACATTATCCAGACATTTAATTGGGCCATGGGCCTGCCAATATTACTTAGGTCATTATAATCACACAATTATTAGTCACAAATTTTAATGCTGGTAAAGTCTATTTGTTGCTGTCTTTCATGGAATTTTTTTAGCTAATTTATAATAGTGAGTGTGCAATAACACATCACCAAATTCTTCGTGGCTTCTGTTATTACGAACGTATGATTCTGCATTGATTATTTGTCGGAGAACACAGTTTTGGCAGACTTGCTGCGTTTTTCCATTATTTTTTTTAGTATATGCCCAAACTGGACTTCCATAACATAAAAGTGGGCGAAGAATGGACTTGTAAATGAGTAACCTGTTATCTATAGATAAAACGCTGTTCTGAGCAATTACGCGGTATAGTTCGGCTTTATGAACTCAAAACTTTTGGATAATAGATGTGATGTGTAGGGTCTTATTGAGGATCACCCGAAGATAAGGGACTTGCTTGGCCCAGGGAATAGAACATCAAATTCTCTTTGAACTTGGTTTTATTTTTTTTTTTGTGAACATGATAGCTTTAGTCTTTTCCCCATTGACAATGATCTTCCACTTGGATAGCCAAGTCTCTAGTGTGTGTATGTAGTTTTGTGTAACTGGATCTATGAGATAGCATGGCTTGTGGAGTTTGTTCCAGAGACATGAACAACAAAGTGTCTACCTGTCAGGTAGGAAATAATAATGTTTATGATGAAGTCTGGAAAACCCAGGATATGTGTAATTTATAAATGAGGCCATCCAGCCAAACTTGATCAAATGCCTTGACAACGTCGAGGAACAATCCACCAGCCACCTTGCGAGTAGCCATTCCCTCTGCTATGGTTTCTACCACATAGTAGAGTTGGTTTGTCATAGACAGATGCCTTCTGAAGCTAAATTGGTTGGTATGATAATATTTTTAGAGTCCAGGAAGTCGCTAATTCTCATTAGAAGAACAATTTCACAGATTTGGCTTATAGTTGATAGCTGGCTTATGGGTCTATAGGATTCAGGTTGCGATGCTGACTTGCCAGGCTTTGCGAAGGGTAGTATTGCCAGGTAAGGATAATACTGCAGATCTTGGTGAGCATAAAGATGGTCTTGACTGGGAATCTCTTGATCATACAGTTAAAAAATGGCAACAGTACCAAGGCTCTTTCCTTTCTTGAGTCTTTTGATGATGGCATAGACTTCTGATGGTAAGGCTGGAATAATGTTGTTTGTGCATGGAATTGTTGAGAAGGTGGAGTGCAAGTGATGAACAAGATTTTCTGTTGTTGTGTAATTAATGTTGTTTGTGCGAAATTGAGTTTCCAGATGCTGAGCTAAGAGTTCTGCTTTCTCAATTTCAGTGTACTGGGTCCTTTGAGGGCCTTTCAGGAGCAGAATTTTATTGTAGCATTTTGTATACCTTTTAATAGCTTTCCACAGTGAGTTATCATCTGTGGAGAGTGCATTGAGGTAATTGGTCCAGCTGCATTGTGCCTGGGTATTTAAAAGAGACTTGACAGCATTGAAGAGATGATTGAATCTTTGTTTATCTTCTTAGTTACGGGTTCTTTGGAATTGTCTCATTGCTGCATTCCTTTGAGTGATGAGCTGCTTTAATTCTTTGCTATGAAATATATGTCTATTCGGAACTTCCTTCTGAGCGTTAACACGGCCAGTGATAATGGAAGCTATGAAAGTCTGAATTAAACTGTCAATATCATTCCTGTGATGTACTGTGGGTACTGAATGTTGTTTAAAGCTTTGGCACACTTGTGCCATTCAGTAGTAAAGGCTGTGGTGTCTGGTGAGATCCAGAATTATTCTGACTGGATTATGGTCAGAGGGGAGTTCATCCAGCACAGAAACATCTAGCAGAGTGCTGGTCTTTCTGAGCAGGAAGAAATCAATGATTCCTGAAAAACAGGCATTATACTGTGTTGGGGTTTTTGGAGCTGCTATACATAAATTCGCCGAGTTGGCTAAGTTTAATATTACAGCATCCTATGTGGTTTGAGTTGTAGCAGTTGCACGCATTGGTGTCTAGCGTTCAAGTCTTTACCAGCAATAACATGGGCGCCTAGTGAGAGTAGAGCCTGTAAGCCCATAAGGACTAATTGAGGGCTGTGTACAGGTGGAATATATGTGGAGACAAAAATGCTAGTTGTGGAAGTGCTTGTTGTGAGTGAGATTGCTGAAGCTTCAATGGCTGAGAGCTGTGGTACTGGAAAAGGGTTGTGAGGGATGGAGCGTTTAATCAGAAAAACAGTGCCTCCTCCTCCAGGGTTAATGACAGTAGCAAGTCTATTGCAGCAATGTACAGCATAATTTTGCCCATATATAGGTGTGGCAGGGCCAAGATGGTGCTCTTGTAGGAAGAAACTATCGGGATCATACTTATTTACAAAGTTCCGGAGTTCATTAATTCTCTGAGACAGTCCATTAGCATTTCATGTATAAATATGTAAACAACTATACACAGAATTAAGCATTATTCACATTATTTCTAGAACCAAAAATTTCTACCCATATATTAAAAATTACAATTTTAGTAAAGCATTAGTAGCTGCCTGCAACTCAGACAATTTGTCAGTGATTTGTGAATGATAGTTCCAAGGGATAGCCCCTTGAACATATTGCTAATTTCTTTAAAAAATCTCATAATATCTATACAACCACCTAACCCAAAGTCATTTTGAGATTGCTTTTTAGAAGTACTATGGTTATTAACGTTACATTACCCACCAGAATTGACATTATGCATTTCAGTTTTTACATTTTTAGTTGCACTGGCATAAGATACTCCATTCAGGTCAGTTTACACTTCTCCGAGTAAGCTCCGAGTGACTCTTAGAGAGCCGCTTGGTACGACTTCCCGGAAAATGTAAACACTTACATAACAACCAAGTAGAAATGTATGGAAGATGAGTCAGTGAGTCTCTTTCTATTTTGAACCAGTTGAAAATCTATCCGGGCAGTAAATCCGGGTATGCTCGCAGAGACGCCCATGCCCAGTTTCTTTCGTCATATCGAAAATGACGAGATTGAGCGATAATCTAACTATGGCATTTTTTAATGCATATGCATCTTGTGAAGTATTATGGGATACTTCACTAGCCGAATATTACGACCATTGTTTACTAATACCTAAATATAACTAGAGATCAGAATGAATTTAGGTTTTTGATATTGTAGAAAAAACATACAAGGAAATTAAATTAGGGTATCAGATTTAAAATATTTATTTTAAATATATTTATTTCTGGATTTTCTTCAATCAAAAAACAATTAAATTATATGTTATTCAACTACCCAATAAAATACAGTTTTCAGTTAAAAAAATAAGTGAAAGAGCAAACATTTATTTTATGTTGTTGATATAAATTTCGAAAAGCAAGTTTCTACTTATGGCCAATTACACCCAACAAAATATAATCTAAAACTTTGAAATTTTGTTTTACAGACTTTCCTTTTTATTTGAACGACAAATCAGACTTTATTTACAAACGATCAGTCGGAAATATTGAAATAAAAATCGCTGACAGAAGGGCTTTGAGACTATAATTAACATGTTAAAATCCGAGGGTGTTGGAAAGTTCAAGCAAAAGATTAATAATTTTCACTCAACCTCATACACAGAAAATGGCCTCAAACACTTCTGGAATAAATATGCTGATTGTGGATTTTGGCACTCAAAATAAATATTGCAAAGGACTGTAGGAGTCACCCGTCCCCAGAAACCGAAGCGATATCTGCATTTTAATTTTGCTGGCGGAGCATCTAAAAAAAACGCATTTATTTATTTGAATAAGTGGAGTGACTATTTCGAATAAAGTTTCAAATTATCCTTCTTCCATTCAGATGAAGTTTTTGTAACTTTGGACATAATAGCCACGAAGTTCATTTAAAAATTGATTTAATGCTCCCAATTCATTACGCAAGCTACACGGTTACGTTTTGATTTCCTTGTCTTCTTTCTGCCCCCCCCAAACAGAAATTAATTCGTTGGAAATTGCTTCGCAATCTTCAAGCAACAACAAGTTGCACGTCGGTATCCATTTTGCAAAGAAATGGAGGTGAGGTGTCAGTCCGTTCTGATTAGCATAAACGATCTATCAGAGTACAAGTCCGTTTACTTAGTTCGAGAAGCTTGGACGAGAGGCTCACTGCAAGTCACTTGGAGAAGTGTAAACCGGCCTTTAGTAACATTGGATTTACTTTCAAGATTTACATTTTAGCTAGAAGCCTTACTAACACTAGACAGTTCATTTTTATTAGGATTTAATTTTTTGACAGTATTATCTGGTGGAAATTTGGGACACCCCTTGTAGTTGGCAGTGTGGCTGACTTGCATACAGTTGCAGCATCTAACTGTGTCCAGGCTTTTAGCAGAACACTCCTCAGTTTTGTGCAGTCCAGCACAATTTATATATCTAGGTTTGCGTTTACAATTATCAGAAAAGTGATGGAAGTGTTGGCAGTTGTGACACTGCACAACACTTTCATTAGATTGCTACACAACAATTTTAACGATAAAACCCATAAATCTGTTCAACCCCTGGGACATTAGCTAGCTGCACCTGAAATAATGGCATAGGCGCCTTAGTTTTTATTCGATGCATTTGGGCTAATCTCCTGACTATAGAGCCTAAATTAGTTAGTTCATCATTAATTTCGTCTATGGGGCAGTCAATTAGTAGACCTCTTAGCTTAATTGGCTTATCATGTTTGGTTAAAATAGTATAGTCTATTTTTTTCGCCATCTAAGTATCTCATGACTTCCCTTTGGACATCATCTATAGCTGGGAAAATTTTCAAAAATTCCCCATTTACTTTTCAATTGAAATCTCACTTAGTTTCTGCTTTTAGAGTTTTTAAGAAATCTCTGTATTTAACTTCTGGTTTTAGCATAATTGGTCTAACTTTTGGGGAATGAACACTAACATCATCGTTAGCAACTCCAGTTTGGTTATCTATATTATCATCAATAAATTGTTCATCGTCATTGTTAGTGTTACTAGTATTATTACTTGACAACTTTTGAAATTTATTGGGCAGTGGCAGATCAGCATTGCTTTTAACAATTTTAGCTGGGCGTGAGGACTTCCTTGGTATGATAAATTCATCCTCATCCCTTGTATCATTAATTGAGCATTTATACACATTTTTAGATTGTATTACATTGATCTTACATTTGTCACTGATATCAGATTCAACATCATTTTTAGAATTATTTATAGCATTTAAATTAGCATTTTTAGCATCGTTTTCAATATGTTTTAGTACAATATCGTTAATGGAAATATTAGCAGTATTTGGATTCGAATTGCCCTAATATTCGCACTTACCTTTTAATATTCCAAGAAGACCTTCGGTAATCCCTCTAAATGTATGGAACTTTGCGTCAATCCTGTTTCTATTTTCCTTGTGGTCTATCATTTTCAAAGTCATAGCACATTCTTGTCCTTGCGAATTAACATGATAGGTATTCCCTTTGCACATATGTTTAAATGTTAACGTAATCATTTAAACAAATTCATTTTTGTTATTTAGTTCCGTCCAGTTATCACCAAGAGTCAAATTTCCATAAGCAGTAATATCATTTGTTAATTCAAAAGCCATATTCTGAACCGTTGAAATCAGAGAAGTAGAGATTAGCGAGGAAATATCATTCCCTTCCATACTTGAAAAATACCACCAATTGAAGAACACACACACAAAAATCGCAGAATCACGTTAAATTCACATAATAACAATCCCATAATCCAGTGTAGCACGTGGTACATATGCACAAAAACTGTTCAAATTAAGTTAATATATTTAGCTCTAAACCTGAATTTTTACACTTCCCAACAACATACTCAGAAAAAAATTTCTCTCAGCTACTGTAAAAAGCTTTTAGAATGAACGAAACATTATTAAACATTTCAAAGCATTTTTGTTAAATATCCATTTAGTTACATTAGAATTAGCCAGAACAGTTTGTCATAAAATCTTCCACAAAATTTTTGAAAAACTCGTCGTTTGGTCAGAAGATGAACTGGTGTAAAAGAAGATAACATTTGACAGCTTCTAGTTTAAATTGTACTACATAATTAAATTTCCTGGTTATTTTATCAATGTTGCCACTCAAACAAGAGAATGAAATTCCCTGACTTTTCCAGGTTTTCCAGGCGTGTTTTAAGAAAATTCCAGTTTATTCACGTAACGCACTTTGGCTGTGCTAAGAGGTAAATTAATTATGGTACTACTTGAAAACACAAAATTTGCCAATTACATATGACTTATATATTATGCCCAAAGATTACTATTATAACTATAATAGGAGTTGTTTTCTCCACTGGAGAATTGAGATCAGAACCTGCTCAATGTGGATAAAAAAATTTTTTCCCCTGACATTTTGCAACTAAACGAAAGAAAGAAATCTGTTTAATGATATTTTTAAATAAATTCAGGTATTTTATATTTATTTAGCTGAATGCATAAGCAAAAAATATGTGCATTGAATTTTGTGATGTTATGTCATCATGCTGCTAGAATTAGTTTCAGGATTATGCCAGAGAAAATTTCCTGAAATTTGAAAGCATTATTTACTAATAACAAATTTAGGGGGAAGAAGCAACATTAAATTATATGAATAACATTAAAATAATTAAAAAACAATTACAATAATCAACAATATTTTGGCAAATATAGTTATATTAAATGGTTAGCCTAGATGACTAACTACTATTTTTTATTTTACTGCAAAATGACAAATAAGGCATTTATTAAAAAGAGGGGAAAAATGTTTAAAAGATTTTGCAGTAAAATCCTAGTATATACGGTACGGCCATGGCACGATTTTGAAAATTGCCGCCAACACCGAAATGGCCCGTTTACTGCTCATCATAATGCCGCCAAACACCGTGAGTACCGTACACAGAGGCTATTCTCCATGGTACCGCTATACTAGGATTAAATAGATTTTGTTTTATGCAAGGAAACTTATTTTCTTTAGTTCAACATGCACTACACATGCGCATGCGAGTCTTTTGATAATCTGTTTAGAGCTGCAAAAATTGGCTCTATGCCAGCTGCCCGAGTGACGCTAATGCGCGCCAAGAAAGTGATTGCTTCCAACATTGGCGCAAAACTCGCTTTTTTGGGGGATCGCTATATGAAATTCCCTGACTTTTCCAGATTTAGACTAAAATATTTGAATTCCCTGACTTTTTTGGTCAATTTTCGAATTCCCTGACTTTTTCCGGTTTTCCAGGTAGCGTGGGAACCCTGTTTTATGCAATTTCTGCAGTATTTTGTGATTTTTAGCTTTTACTATAAATTAATGATTTTTTTTATCGTTTCTAAATGTTTTCTTGTTCATGAGCAATTATCTGCTGTTGTAAAAATTGAAATGATTAATTTGCTGTTTTGTTTTCATTAAGTGTGGGTCCTTTGTTAAAATTTTCACGGGCAATAAAATTAACTGTACAGTTCCAGCATAAATTACACATGGAAACAAGCCAGCATCTCAAAACATGCATCTCATTCAAAAGTAAAATTTACACAAAATATTAATCAAAGACTGAGAATGCAATACATTTTATTTTTAAACATCTTTGTTTAGTTTCCTGATGCTATTCCAATGGGCCTCTCTTTACATGTTAGATCGATTGTAAAAGACTATAAGCAATTCCGTCCCCATCCATACTCAGCTCATAGATTTTAAAAAACATTTTACAATGAAATAAGAGCTGTAGCTCACATTAAATGAAGATAGTACAAAATTTCTAATGTTGGTACTTTCTAAGCTACTGTGAAATATAAGAGGCACTATCCTGACCGAGAAGAGAGGTACTTTGGAAAACTAAAGAAAAAACAGTCAGCCATATAGCACAGATAAATGAAAACAGCACTATGACTATGTTGCTTTTAAATTATTACAAATAATGCTTATAAAATTATCTTATTTTAAGTATACCTTGATGTGTTTCCAAGTTGAAAGTAAGTTAAATATCAAAATTTTCTTTAATAGAAATTTCTGCCTTTTCACAGCTGATTTGGCCCCACTTCTAGCTATTCACCTCAAACAAATGCCTTACCCATGTCCCAGCTCTGGTGTCAGCATCCATAATATATGCAAAAAAGTGTAAGAAAATACATGTTTTGCTAAAGCAATTAAGAGTTATTTGCCACAGTAAGGAATTTAAATGAATGTGGAAGACTTGATTTGTATCCATACGATACATGGGGAAATCCTTGACAATGTCGTGCAGTCAGTCAGCCTTAGGAACTGAAATCAAAATAACCTATGAATGTCCATAGGCTTTTGATGGGTTCAAATGAACACGCAAAAAAGCATCCTGTTTTACTTTTTAAAAAGCAATTTTTCGGCTTAAATTTCAATTAATTTAAGTACCTTTAGATATGGAAAGTTGAAGGAAATCATTAATTCTAAATAAAAAAGATCAATACATACCAGGTATAACACCTTTCTGCTTCCAAAAAATTCCATTCATTGGAAAAATTCCTCCAATAAATAATTTACTTTTGCTTTTAAAGTCAGTAGGAGTCCATTTGAGCCAAACAAGCATATTTTCCCTTATCCAGTCACAAGCAACTTCCTTTACACCTAAGCCGCGTAATTTTTTAAGGCTATAAAGCTCTAACAACTTCAGATATTCTGATTGAGAAAAATACATAGCTTTCAGAACATGGTAAGCATATAATGCATTTGGTTTTATTTTGGACCATACAATCTGTAAATAGAATACAATGTAAATAAACACCAAAAACCTTAATAACAAATGCAAGTACATGAACATCATTTTCAATGTGAAAACAAATACTGAAATTCAACAATTCAGTAAATATGTATGTTAAAGTGTGAAGAGTGTGTGTCTCCAAAAAGATGGCATATTAAGCAGTTTGTAAATCATGGTGCTATTGCATATTAACGTTTTAAGGAATACTGGTAACTTTCAGAGATAGTTACCATGATAGATGTTGGCTCTTCACACCTTCAGCTTTTATTAACATACCATTATCCTGAATGAATTCTATTACAACATAACATTAAACAAAAGTTATTTTGAAATACAAGCGAGAGACTAAAGGACTTTATTCCGGTTAAGAAATTGATAGAAAAATTAACAAATCTACTGATATGCACAAAGAGTAGCCAAAGATCACGCCAATTCTTTTTGCGACCTCCCATTAAATCATTTTCTGCTTAAAATTTAATCAGTGTGTATGACACTAAGAATAAAGCACTTTAATAATATAATATTTTTTATAATATTTACAAACCTTCTTTTGTTTTAATGGAAATTTACTGCAACAGTCACATAGACTGCATTTCTATTATTTCGTGATCATGCTTTTTTTTAATGAAATGTCAATGTTCTTAGATGTAGTGCAGAAAATATCATATAGAGACCATTAAAAATGTATTTGAAATGCCTAGACTTTAACTGGATAACCGACATGGAAAAATTGAATCTTTTGAATGTTTCTTGCATCAAATACCTAGATATTGCTTGACATAGAGAATGAATTTCAGCTTCTTTGACATGCAAGAAAAACATTGTACACAATCAAATTTTGCAACAAACCTAATTTGGGCAAGTTATTGCTCTAAGTAACTTGATATAAAAAGTAGTCTTAAGGTCGAATGACTTCAGAAAATGGAACTATTAATATTGTTATCAAGAGGAATAATTAATATAGCAATCAACAGAAAGTTAGTTCAGATGATTTTATGTTAAGCAGAAATAAACAGAGAATAAAAAGCTAATTAAAAATAAATAAAGCATGCATAATGTTCTGATTAAGTATTTTGCTTCAATTAAGCAAGAAATGCACTTTCAATTGAACTTACCTTTTGTAGTCGATTGACTTCAAATTCACAAATAGTATCAATATCCTCACACTTTGGAAATGATATGTGAATGAAATTTTCATGAGAACTCAAAAACATAGGCCTTTTATGGAAGAAAAGACTACTTTTGTTTGCTACAGTTCGTTTTTCAATAATTGATTCCAGGTTATTTCCAACCCAGGCAACATTAACTAAAAGTTCAAATCTTTTTATTGTATATTTCAACAGCTCAAAATTTGATGCTGAAAAGAGAAACAGTATTATCAGACTTCAATTTTTATGATGCCATCAACATCATCAACCACACAAAATATTTAGTTATAAAATAATAGGCACAATGTCTTGTATTCAGTTCCCCTATTTTAAAACCGAATTTATATGTTTGAAGCAGGACAGGAGTTTAGCCATATAAATTAAATTCTAACAAAATGATACAACAGATTTTTATGTATGAAATAAGATATAAAAATATGAAATTGCAAAATTCATGCTATTTTGATCACTCATTGAAAAAGAAAAAGGATACAGACATATATTACAGAAAAATGACCCAATGTAAAGGTTTATTTACCTGAAAGATGATAAAAGTACAGCTAAGAAATAATTTTTAAACTAAACTGAAAACTAGGATTCATGAAAATGAGTATTTCAGTAATTTTTATATAATTTTTGAGACAGATAAGACATGCATTAAATGTTGATTTATTGAATGTCTAAGTGATAAATATTTGTTTGTCTTTAAATCATTTATAATAAACCACATATTCCAGAAAATAATTAAAATTTGCTACAACATATATTCCAAGGTATTTAACATGGAAGGCATAATAGGCAGCCTAATTTTCAGAGTTTAGAAAAGAGGAAACCAAAGAAACATTTATAAAATGTGTCAAATATTCTGATAATTCCCTACCCTGATAATATTCTTGGCAATTTACCAAGCACGTATAGACTAAAATCTTAAGTGCATTATATACAAGTTTCATAATAGAGAGGCTCACAGACTTTCAAGGAAATAAAAATTTTTTGTATTCCTGGAAGAACTAAGCAACAACAAAGCCAATAAATGCAGGGTAACATGCAAATGTTTCTTTGATTTAAATTTCAGTACAATTCAAGGGAAGCTATAAATGAATCATTAGGTGATTTTTAATGACAATTTTGTGGCACTTTTCTGATAATGGGTTGGCAGTCAGCAAATGTGTGCCAAAGCACCAAATGCGGTAGTCTCTTTATATTGTGTCATAAGCAACTATGCAATGATAGTACATCTAATGTTTAATGTTCGCAATGCTGAATTCAGGCAGTTTTCTGATGGTCTTTCAGGCAAAAGCAGATCACAGTGCACTAGGAAAGAATGGAACTGTTGTTATCCACATGCACACAGGACTTCGTGTTTTTGTTTTAAAAATATCAGTTATTTACACAAATTTTGAATCTCACACATTAAACATTAAATATGTTATGTTCATGATTTATTTTTGCAGGGTTTGTACATATTCCTGCTCATGGAAATTAAATACTTTTAAGGACCATTAATGAAAAGAATTAAGGACCAACAGCAAAGGGTGAACTGAATGAACTAAAGCAATTATCTATACCTGAACTTCACTTTTGTAATACCATTCTAAGAATAAAATAAATGTGTAAGTATGATGCATTTTTATTACAGATAATTTAATATTTAATAATTACATATTACATATTTTTATAATAATAACAAATTCGAGAATAAAATAAACTTCATAAAATTTATCAGGTGATAAAAAAATTCTTCAAATATTTATATTTTATAATAATCCTGCATATTTTAAAGAAGATCAGTGATATTTATGTTTTACTAATGGTTATATTTATGATGTTTTTTGTTTTTAAAGATTTGTTTTTCATGTATTTGCTCAATCAGAAGGTTTATGCAGATTTTATATCAAGTGGCATAGGTTAAAATGAGAAGTAAAATCATAATTAACATGATTTGAAGTGGAAGCTTGGCTGTTGCCATTGCTGCTGCTCTTTGATATGCAAGAAAGTAGAGAGAAAAGCTCTAATCACAACAGACATGAATGTCTGACATTAGCATGATTGGTAAGTGTTGAAAGTTAGTTGCGCTTTGTAACTGTCTGACCCAGTTAATGTCATAGCTGGAGTTGTAGTTAGAGCATAGTTAGCATTACAGTTAGAGTTGCTGGAGTAATAATCTACTTAATATACAGTATTTAATATAAAGTTCCAAAAAGAATCTGAAGCACCAGAGGTTTACATTCTTTTAAGTCTCATAAGCTGTGAGGTTAATTTTTACATTTTTGTGTTGTATCTTGCATCCACAGTAAGGATTAAGAGGAGAATATATCTCATCTTAAAATGTAGAGATAAATTTTAAGGGTGAGTAGTTAGTTACAAACACTTATATGCATAGTTAGATACCCAGAGTTGTCATAAATTTACATGGTCACTAGTAATTCTATTATTTCTAAAAAATATCTGTTAAAATAGCACTATTCATGTCATAATCTAAGAACATTTTACAGTTTAAAATAACAGATGCAAATAATGCATGTAATTGATTCTAAAACGATATTAGGATTATTACACATAAAAAGCTATTGAAAATTTAAAAAATATTTTAGGTGCTTTACATCAATTTTCTTCTTAGCATCTAAGTTTACTTACTTCAATAACCAAGTCAATGTTTGCGTTAGTCTCTGCTTTCTGATACAATTTTTTAATGTTTCAACACTATATCTTAGAAGAATGATTTCTTTCTATTTATGTAATCAAATTCTTTCTCAATAAGTTTCCTCTTGATTTTAGGATTTCAGATTTAACTGATGATTTTTTTTATTCTAAAGAATTGCATATAGTTAGAATGTATAAAAGCAACTGTTAATTTTATTTCTTTACATGAGTACTGAGAATAAAGATGAAGTAATATAAGATCACATTCGGCTTAACAGCCTGTACGGCAGAACTTTCAGGAGTTTGTGAAGCACTGTGCAATAAAATTTTGGGATGGTAAAATTTAGGGCAAACATTGGGCAGCAGAATTTAGAAATCATAGAGATTGCACTAGGCGACAGAATGCCTAGTGTGTGGTGCAGTGAAACATTAAATCAATCTTTTAAATTGTCAGTTTTCAGCTTCTTTATTAATGGAAAAACTCCTTTCTACAGACGCCTGTCCATGTGGAAAGATTAGAATCATTTATGCAATTCTCCATGCTTATGTCTAGTGAAAAGATGAGAAAATGATAAACATGTTCAGAGAAAGACATCTAGAATCAAAAGCAGAAAATTCAGATAACTTTGTTTTAACAGTTCTGCCAAAAAATAAGAAATTCATCACAAATTTCCTATAAAACATTCATTATGTACTAATATCACAAATATGTTTTTCATTTCGTCACATTTTTCTGGAATCACAGGTCTATAAATCTTGCTTTCAAATCCTTCTATACCATCTAAAGTGCAATGAAAGTGTAAAGTGAATTTTTATGAGAAAACTGACACATTTGAATATTCTGAAACAACTACAGAAAAAAAAAACTTTTATGAAAAAATATGACGACAAATGAAATTAATTTCGAAATAATTACAATAGATTTTCCTTTGCTAAGAAGTACTTTAAAAATTGTGTTTTATAGCATTTATTACCTTATTTGTTTTTCAGAATTAAAATATTCTGCCAAAAATATAAATATAAAAAAGTCATTAAAATGGAAAGTCAATATTTTAAAATATGACATGGGAAAATAAAAGTTTTATAATGCTATTTCTTAGTTAAAATTTTAATATATTGTTATTATTTTAATGATATTTATCAATTTTATTATGTTTGCCCAAAAAAAATCCCAAAAAATTTGCAACTCTGAATTAAAAATTTTTTAAACAAATTGATTAGGAAATTGTCAAAATGTTGATAAATCGCCATGTTTAACACTGCATAACAAAAGAAATTATACTTCAAAATGAGAAAGTTTTTGTTATAATATTTTATGAGCTTTTCGTTAAAAAAAGTATAAGTAATAAATTAAAATGTTAATATTTCAATCCAGTCAGAGCCTTGTGCCCCCAACACCTCAGTACTTCACAGTTTATGTTAAGAAGTAGGAAAGAATTCAAATGATAACCCATCCAATGCAATATTTGTGAAATCAAACAGAAATGTCAGACGAATAAAATTAAGGAGCTTTTGTCAATTTGGGATGAAATTCAGGATTTTTAAGGATCAAATATCCTTTCCAAAAAACCTAAGGATTTTAAGTACTTTGAAGGATAGTACAAATCCTATGCTTGATGCTAAGTAGTGCTCCACTAATAGAAAAGTACCAAAATTTTAAATAAAATAAAGTTTTGAGAATATTGAACTTCATCAGCAATGATTCCTGGTTTTAAATGAAAATGAAACAAATGTCGATTACAAGAAAATAAATAACCAGAAAATATAATTAGCTGATCTTCATTTAAATACTAGAAAGAGAATACAATGAAATTCTACAATGTTCAATCAATTATTTGGAGCAGCATCATAGCATATTTTACAGGCAGCAGTCTGCATTTTAGATGTTTAGATCTATTTTAGCACAACAATGTGCAGAAGAAAATTTAAGTCATTTTCATGATCTGCAGCAGAAAATTTGTAAAACTAGAAATAGTTTGAAAAAGGCATATACTGAAAATGAAGTAGTTTCAATATGATAGATGCATTCAATAATTTTTAGCACCTGTATTCGGAATTTTATACCTACAAAGAATGTCAATGACTATTCCGATGTTGTAGTAAGCTTTAATTTGTAGTTATATTATTTTCATATATATATATATATATTGATATTGTACAGTATATTATGTTTAGTAAATGCTTAGAAGTATGTTCTGAGATAGTAAACAATTTTCTATGAACAGATTTGTAAATATACCCCTACCACCAAGACCAAAAGTAGGATTACGCAAAGAAATTAAAAATGCAATTTTAAGCATATTTTTCAAGAAAATATTTATGCACATTAAGTATAATGCCAACGATAAGTATAACATGTTGATTATACTTATCGTTGGCCAAAAATATGGTGCGAGTATAATGCCAAAAATATGGTGCGAGTTAGCAAAACTGAAGGGTTCAGCCGTACAGAAAAAGCATTCATTAACAAAATTTTCTCTATATTGATTCTCTCTTTCTCAAAGGGATGAGGACTTGACACTCATTTTCGACTAATCTAATAGATCTAGCTCAAAAAAGATGCACAATAATGCATTTTGACAATATAGAGTGTTTTAAATTCAGCTTACATACATGGACATTCAGTTTTCACTGAATGTTTGAAGCACCGTCTTACCTTTTACTTTCAGCAAGGGTCGACTTATATTCAGAAATACATGATAAACTGATTTAACGCTATTTTTGGAGACCAGTCATTTATGATCTTATGACAAATTACTCTTAATATACTATTTATTACCTTATTTATGTTTTTCATCACTATTCATTTTAACAACTTGCAGATCATGAAACCGATTTCATTTTAGACCTAAAAATAATAAGGCACTAAAGTGTTTTACTTAAATGAAGACTGGCATAATAATTGAATATCAGTGCTAAATTATTCACAAGAAAAGTAAAACATCAATTGACATTTACTCTGTTTCCAACAAAGAATGCTTGATAAATATATAATAGTTTAATTATTTGTAATGTTGTTATCACACTTATACCTGGATAATCAGCAAGAAGAGTAGCACACTGCACACCAGATTTCTGACATGCTTCAGGTCTATAAATGTCATCATCTCCACATTCTTCAAAAGTACATTTCTCTTTCGTATAGATTTTCATAGAACCATCCTTGAAAAGGTCAAAATGTTCTACCACTTCAGGCATAGTGAATGCTTTCCAGTGATCTATTATAGTGTGATTTGCTTGCCACAATGAGTTAACAGTGTATTCTCCAACATACCAACCAGATCTGGGTAAAAAGAAGGAAAGTATATATATATATATATACACTAAACAAATTAAAATCTTGAGAAAACACACAGACACTCACATAAAATAGATTTTAAGAAAAATTTTAAATCTTTGATAACAGCTAGGTTAAAAGTTTCACAACCACATCAAAACATTAGAATACAAAGACATGGTGCTATGAGTAATATACTCATAGTACTGACAACAGGAAAACCATGGACAAGATGTGAACTAAAATTTATGGCTAATTTCACAAAATTCACTTATCACTGATGAACCAAAATGCCACTTAATGAAGCATTCTTCACAAAATGTTCATCTTATGCTATAGTATTAAACTAATTATAAAATATGACACACTTTTAACATCATTAATTACTCTCTGCTTGAAGGGAAAATGGCTTTGTGGAAGACTTTTAAAGAGAAAGTGGTTCGTGTTATTATGCTTGGAAAAAAATGTGAAAACGCTCAAGCAACCAACCTGTTTGTTGGCATTAGAACCCAGTTCAAAGAATCGATTAAGTAAGCGAATGAATTTTGATTCCAGAAAATAGAGTGATAGCTTTTTCACAGTTCATGGAGAGCTCTTGTTGGAAGCGGGCCATGAACAGAAATGTGCTCATCATTCACAAGCTGATTTATTTCAGAAAGAGAATGATCACCCAATTTTTGGAAAAAAAAGTAGAGCTCTTTTAGAATTCACCACTGAGAGCTCTTGTTGAAAGCGTGCAAGAAAAGTTTGATTTCTATTTTAGAGAAGAAAAGAATGTTTATTCTCTCGCATCAGTTTAATTTTTATTATTTACCAACATTTGAAAATTTTATTATTCTAGAATTTTGTTCTTAGTTATTGTTCTAGAATTTTATTGTTGATTAATGGAGCTCTTTGCTCCATTTTCTCTAAACACTCTTGAATCATGCCTCATTCCTGAAGTTTTTCACCAAGGTTATAAAGCGAGCGGTCAGCCATGTCCATCTCTTGTTTAACCCTTTGACTATGAATTTAAAAAAATACCCCGTTTTCTATCAAAGTGAACAAAATATGTCATAACGTAAATTTAGCATTTGGGAATTTTTTGACAAACGGTTTTCAAGCCAAAGGCTGGGACACCATATGTCCCACCTGTAGCAATCTACTTACTATAAGGACACCTATTATTCTGGAAAACTTTACTATATGAAATGGATTTGCATCACATGGTACACGATAAAGCATTCTTTCATAACCCAACATTACACATTGGGCAACTCATTTTCTGTTTTCTCTATGTTCGTTTGTGTACAATGAGCACAGCAGTGTCTTGATTTTCCAACTGTTGTAAGATGATTCCCAACATTCAGGAGATTCTAAGTTCTTTTTAACCCAGAGTAATATTTAAATTTTTAGTGGGATATATATGTCCCATTAGTAGTCAAAGTGTTAAACTACCACTGCTCAGGAGTTTTACCGCATGGCTGCTGGTGTATTCACAAATTTTTTGGAGGTCGTCTAAGTGAGTTTTCTTCCTGAAAATAACAGTTAACATAAAATATTCTACATGACCAAAATAAGAGTATCCAGCTATATTTCTCCATTGGTTAGCTGAACTTATGCACTGTGAAATTATATTTTTGCAACATGCCGTCATAAAATAATTAGATGGAATACTTAAGTATCTATATGTGGGTATGGATCCATATGCCCTTCTAGATGATGCTATTTTATAACCAAAAACAAATAACGAATGTCAACTTCAGTTTACATATATAATTCAATGAAGATATATATACATTCTTTGCCTTTTGTATGCTAGAACAATAACACCTCAAAATTTAACTCCATAAGTACCTCATGAAAATATTACACACCACATAGAACTTATTGAAAAAATATAATTACTTAATCCATCTGCCAACGTTTAAAAAACATTTAAATAAAACTATAAATAATTCAAACATGGTAGTGCATTACCTTAGATCTATATTCAAAATGAATTAAATAACCTAATTTTAGAAAAAAAATAGATTTGAATGCCTTACAATAAATCAGGAGTAAACTTAGCAGGTGAATTATGAAATTCTGGCATATAATTAGCTAATTTACAAGGTCAAAACTACGATGATAGTTAACAGTGTATGGGAGAAAAAGACTAAAAAAGCATTAATTCTATTTAATGTATTTACAGTTTACATCTCCTGTTAAACACACTCTGAATTTTAAAATAAGCGACACCGCTAAATGTAACAAAGAAACATTTTTGTTTTATATGTAGCAAAGAAACAGCTTTTGTAGTGTTGTACAGCAACTATACATTTTTGGATCAATAAGCAGAGAAAATACATTGAAAATATTGGTACCAAAATATTTTCAAAATAAAATTAAGAATTATACATTGAAGCCCTAAGACAGATTAAATAGAAGTTAAAGAAATTGTTTGCAAACTTAACTGGAACTGGACCTGCCCCCCCAAAAAAAATGGAGAGAAATACCTGGTTTGTCCACAAAAAAATAAGGCTTATTCTTTAGTTAACCAAATTTTAAATTACAAATTTATTTGTTGTAGAAGTACCTGATGTAATGTAATTTAAGCATCACGAATTCTATAAGTACACAAAATTGATAAAAGTTACAATCCATTTTTCATAGCGAACTCCTAAAAAATGACAGAAAGTATTAAAAGTTTTATTAGCTAATAAAAACGATAAGCAAAAAAATTTGGAAAAATCTTGAATTATTTTCACATTCTGAAGCTATAAAAAATGACAGAAAAAAATTTTAAGTATGAAAATCTGGAACCAATAATTTTTCATGTGAACATGTTTCAGATAGAACTCTCTAACGTTTTACTGCAGAAAGCTTAATGGTTTTGATATGCAGATATAATGTATGTAAGTTCAAGCTTTCATTGAAGGAAAATGCCATACTTTATATCAATGATCACAGTCTAAATACGAGGGATGTTGAAGTCAATCCGGGACATTTTTTAAAAACAAAAAGAAGAACAAATTTGAAAGTGCAGAAAGTGGATTTATTTTTCCACATAACCTCCAGCTACAGTTATACACTCATCCCAGCATTTAACTTATGCCTGGAATGCTTCGGCATAGAAAGATTTATTATTATGATGAGACCATTGTAGGACATGATTCTTCACTTCACCATCAGCATTGAAATGTTTTCCTCCAAGGAATTCCTTCAGGGAAATCACTTGGCGCTAAGAGAGGACTGGGGGGAGGGTGCGGTAACAACTCCTAGCCGAGTTCCTGGATTGTTTGGAATGTGCATTGAGTGGTATGCGGTGACGCATTGTCTTGCAAAAAGGGAACACCCTTTGTGATCAAACACAGACGTTTCTTCCGTAAACTCTTGTGCAGATCATGCAGAACATGGCAGTAATACTCACTGTTGATAGTGACACCATGAGGTAAAAAATCAACATAAATAATTCCCTGTTTATCCCAGAATACACTTGCCATCACTTTACCTGCAAATGCAACTGTTCAAATTTCTTGGAAGGTGGTGAATTCATATGCTTCCACTGCATCGATGCTCTTTTGGATTCTGGGGTGAAATGGAGAACCCATGTTTCGTCACGTCATGATGCGATTCAGAAAATCCTGGCCTTCCATTTTATAGCGTTCCTTCAGTTGTCTACAGACTTCAACTCTACTGTGTCTGTCAAAAGCAGACAGCTGCTTTGGGACCCAGTGTGCACTCACTTTTGAGAACAACAAATGATCATGAATTATTGTGTTCATTATTCCTAACGACACATTACACACCCTTGCAATTTCACGACGATTGCCCAGGATCAGCTGTTCCACTTGCTGAATGCTCTCAGGAATAGACCATAGGCTGTGATCCACCACGATCGGGATCGTCAGAAATAGAAATACGGCCATCTTTGAAGTGCTTACACCATTCAAATGTCTTACAGCGACTGAGGGTCTCATCACTGTACTGAACCTGAAGTCTTCTGTAAATTTCAGCAGGTTTTATGCCCTAGTTCACTAAAAACTTCATCACAGCAAGCTGTTCCATGTATACGTTTACATTGCTGAATTTAACCATCTTGAATAACGGTCTATCCAGAAGTGCGGGAAATGAGCACTGTCTGCCAGTAACAGGACACAGGTGCCTGTTTCTACACCATACAAAACCTTCAGCCTAAGCATCCATTTAAACGGGAATGAAAAAAAGTCCCGGATTGAGTTTAACGACCCCCGCATGATAGCACACAAATACTTTTTTTTATCTAATGGCGGGCACTTGTCTACTCAGCACTGGCCACCCCTAAGGCCAGATGTGATGGCCATTTTATTGTGGAGGCACCTAACAGGTGGACACCATTGCCTGCTATGGAGGGATAGATGCCTTCTTCAGGATTCCCTGGCCCTTTGGTACAGCAGTAGGCTCCCCTAACCACTATACTGTCTGGGCGGCCATCGCATACATATATATATACAATCAAACCTGTTTTTGTGTGGGTCTTTTTTTTGTGCGGTTTATGAAAATTTCAATCAAATTGGAACATAATTGACGAAGTTATCAATAAAATAAATAACCAATTAAAAAAAGGAGCTTCAATCATGTATATCTGGCTACCAAGACATATAGAAATTTCTAGTAAAACAACAGTCATCGCAAAAACTGATCACCGACTACATCGTAACTGAAAAAAGTCAACTCTAAATGACTCTACTTTTTATAGCTACTCGTGAAGTCTTGTGCGAGTTTTTTATGCATATTTTTTATGTGGTCCCTATCCACAGCACAAAAACAGGTTTAAGTATATATATATACATACAAGGTGTTAACAAAAAGGTAGCTACACACTTCGGTTCCTTATGTAATGATCTTATTTCTAACTAAAATCTTACTCAAAATAAAGAACTCTAGCAAAATAGTTTTAACACTGTGTGAAAAGGTTCCATACATAAAAATATGATGTTTAATATGGCTCCCACTGCACAAAAATTCAAATTTGTAAAATATTCGTTATGTTTTAGTAAGTCGAAAAATTCGCAAATGCATTAGAGACAAAATATAGATTATTTTCCAATGGAAAATTTTGAGACAAAGTAAAAATTCCTAAAAATTCGGGAAGCAATTACTGATTTTGCCAGTTACAAGTAATGTATTGAGTAAAATAGCACCCAATACAAAACATGTTGTTAAATTTGCACTTAGCCCTGAGGGGAAAAAAATTTTGAGTACCAGCAAATTTTGTATGTAAATGTACAGATCTCTTGGTATTTCACTTTGTAAAGTATAAAAAATACTTTACTATTTGGACCATTTGTTCTGTGGGAGCCACTTAAGAAAATAAGATTTTTTGTTTTGAGAACCCACCTACATCTCTGAGCTAAAAATATTCTCATAAAATTCTCTATATTACTTTGAGAAATTTTGCAATTGGAAGTATATGTCTAGAATGAGGATTTAAGGAAATAAAACTTATACCCACATATTTCTAAAGCCTTGCATTACATTACAGTAATAGTCAGGATAATTATCAACAAATAGAACTTTTCAATGTTATTCCAATATCCATCAATAGTCAATGTGCTAGAGTAGCCCTCATCCGTAAAAATTTAAACTACACTTTTAGCCCTTGCTCTCTTCCAAGATTTATTTTCCTGTAAACTCCATTCTGTTGCACTCATTTATTTGATTTTTAAGAATTTGGGACATTTGAAACTCCAGAAATAATTGGAAAAACAATTAAACCAATATCTATTATAATGAATTATACTGCAAAATAATAAATATCTTTTTCTTATAGGGAACTGGTCTTAAAACAGTTTTAGAATGGTTATTAGTAGAAATTTGTGCTGCTGAATTCTTGAAAGGATTAATAGTGCAGAGATATTTTTCAAAACTAAAACTAATTAAATTATTTAACAGGAAGAACAGATTAAAATGGATTAAGTAAGCTAGTTGCACTTTTACATGAAAGGGATACTGCTTATAAGTAATATATAAAAAAGTCAAGGGTGAATTTATAATGAAAAAAGCTAGAAAATTTTATATTGATGCATGTACGTTTAACATTCTGTGACTCAGCGTACACTGTACACATTATGAATTTCATGATTAGTTATTTAATACAAATAGCACAAATTTTAATTTTTATTTAATCAAAATATGCATTTATTATCACAATTTTCAGCATTTCTGTATTTTATAACTATGCATAAAGTTTCAGTTTCTGTTTACAGTATCATAATAAAGCATTTATTTTAAAGCATATGAAATAACTTCTTAAAAAATTCAATGCTGGCTGAGGCAAGGAAATATTTGCTTAGAGATAATATGTATTCTTTAGCGTGGTGCTGAAGGGTTAGGTTGCAAAATTAAACAAAGTTACCTTGCTTTCAGTTTACAATTACCACATGTATTTTTACTAAACTATCAAATGAACAAAGTTGTCATGCATTAATGCTGAACACATTTTCTAATCTCCTGCCATATAGCTTCAAAGTAAGGAAACTCATTCTGCCTTCTGCTTCAACGCATGAAATTCTTTCATATGAGTGTAAGTAGGAAATCATAAATTTTCTACTTCCAAGCAACTTTTATCATACTCACATGAATTATGATGATCTTCTAGATAATGATATTCCTACAGGAAATGGTAGAAATTGATGAATGTATGTTTACACTACTAAAAGTTGAAGACAGTGACCCTAGATCAATTCAGTGAACCATTGTTTAATTTACACAAAAAGGAAATTGACAGTCGCAGGTAATGACTCAACTTGTGAAGAACTCCAGTATACCATACACCTGAGGTGACAAAGTCATTGGATTCCTCTAATATCATGTCAGACCCCCTTTTGATTGGCAAAGTGCAGCAACTTGGCATGGACTCAACAAGTCCCCTACAGAAATATTGAACCATGTTGCCTGTATACATGTCCATAATTGCAAAAGTATTGCTACAGCAGGATTTTGTGTATGAACTGACCTCTCGATTATGTCCTATAAATGTTCAATGGGATTTATGTCGGAAGATCTAGGTGGTAAAATCATTTGCTGGAATTGTCCTGAATGTTCCTCAAACCAATCGCAAACAGTTGTAGCCTGGTGACATGGTGCATTCTCATCCATAAAAATTCCAATGCTGTCTGGGTACATGAAGTCCAATAATGGCTGCAAGTGGTCTCCAAGTAGCTGAACATAACCATTTCTACTCAATGATCTCCCTTGGACCAGAGGCCATGCATAAAAAACAGTCCACATAATTATGGCACCACCACCAGCTTTCACAGTACATTGTTGACAACATGGCATCATGGAGTCTGCACCATATTCAAACTCTACCATCAGCTATTAGTAACTGAAATTGTGACTCATCTGCCCAAGTCACGGTTTTCCAGTCGTCTAAGGTCAACCGATATGGTCACGACCCCATGAGAGGCACTGCAGGCAATGTTATTCTGTTAGTAGAGGCACTCAAGTTGGTATTCTGCTGCCATAGGCCATGAAAAGCCAAATTTCACCACACTGTTCTACTAGAACATCTGTCATAAGTCCCACATTGATTTCTATGGTTATTTTACACAGTGTTGCTTGTCTGTTAACACTGAGTATTCTATGCACATGTCGCCGGTCTCAGTTATTAAGAGCACACAGCCGGTCACTGCAATGTCCATGATGGGTCCATTTAGGCCTGAAATTAGGTATTCACGGCACACTCTTGACACTGTGGATCTTGAAATGTTGAATTCCCTAACATTTCCCAAAATGGAAGGGTCTAGCTCCAACTACCATTCTGTGTTCAAAGTCTGCTAATTCCTGTCTTGTGGCCATAATCACAGCAGAAACCTTTTCACATGAATAATTTGAATACAAATGAAAGCCCTGACAATGCACTGACCATTTATATATTTTGTACATATTACTGCCATCTGTATATTTTCATATTGCTGTCCCACGACTTTTGTCATCTCATTACTCCAAGAAGGAAGCCCAGTACTTTCAGAGTAAGCATAATCTGATTGTTAATGCAAGCCCTGTTGATGAGACAATCATAAAAATTCTAATTATAAAGTTATACGTTAAACTGCTACATCTATCTGGAATGTTTCAGTTTGAGATGTATGCCAAGTAGATATACAGCTACGGAACCTAAGTATTGTATTAAATAAGCTAGTCATACAGTTCAGTATCACAAGGCTGGAGAACTTTCATTTTAATTATTTTGCACTTCATATGCTGGTTTTTAATAGGTACCTCTTGAAAGGTAATAAGTCTGTAGCTGGGAGCTGTAATGGCATAACGGGCATTTCAAAAATATAATGAACAGGATCCACCTCTTTCCTTACTATGGAGTTGTCATTAAGAGATTCCTTTTGTAAAAATACATTGGGAACAGACTGTGCCCAGTCAAGCACTAATTTAGTATCCATTAGGTATTTATTAGGAAGAAATTAGTACCCTGTTTAACTCGTGGTGTAAATTTGTCAAACCTTCTGCCTTGAGGGACATTATTCCAATCAGTTTCCCATTGTTTGTTCTCTATATGAGAAGCATTATCCCAATCAGTTTCCCATTGTTTGTTCTCTATATGAGAAACATTATCCCAATCAGTTTCCCATTGTTTGTTCTCTACATTTTTCATCTAACTGATAAGATACGACCTTGGCTGCTTCTTTTGCAAGTTGGTTTGTGTATACATTACCATAGATGCCTGCGAGAGCTTTCAACCAAGCAAATGTAATATAAAGTTGAGGGCTATTGCTGATTATTGAAAAATATCTTGAATTATTGGGAAGAGGGTTTCATATCAGAAAGTGTATAGAAAGATTGTTGTATATGATTGTTAGTTTGGGAAATTCATGTGTTGCATAAATAATTGTGTATTTAATTGTCGATATTTCAGCTTGGAATACATTGTTCTCAAGCTTTAAGAAAGCTGTGATCTGTGATCTGTTTGTTCTTTTGTTGCCATGAAAATCACATACGCAGAGGACACCTTTCCATTCATTTCTGAGCCATCAGTAAATGCTAAGATACAATCGTGATAGCTGTTCTTAGGAATGATTCTCAAGTTTAATCGATGTGCTGGATATCACATTTAGAGAGAGCTTTTAAATTCATAGTTTTCCAGAAAAAAGGCTGTATCAGGAATATTTGTTTGCAGCTTCATTTGTACTGTTTGCTTCTTTTTTTGATTGAATGTATAATGAAAGGATGCCTCATAAAACACACAAAACACAATTGGAAGTGGTACAGTATGCCTTCGTAATTTGGAGCAGAAAATGCCTTTGTATGATTTAGAACTGCTTTTTCTTCCTTTCATTCATTGGAAGAGCTTAAGTAGCTGCTCCATAATTTGAATAAGTGATATTACTGTTTAATACAGAATGTTTTGGACATGGGAATTCAATCTCCAGTTTGAGCCTTGCATGCATTTGGAGCTTTAACCTAGTGTGCAGTTTTTTCTCTTAGTGAGGCAATATACTCAAGATCTGAGAAACATGCATTGGAGATGACAAAAAAGATATTTACTCAACTAAAATATAACTGATAATTGAAAAAGTAAAAATAACTCATTTGTACAACCTGCCAACAGGACCCAATGGACCACAGTCATCCACCTCTCCAGTTGCAATCCATTCTTCTAAATTAAATCCAGGAGGTAACCAAACTTCTAAATTTATCATAACTTCTGGACCATCGACATCCACAGTTTTGCATTCACTTGCACTACAGAAACACACATAATTGGAATAACAATTCATACATAAACAAGATTTGTGTTGTAAGCATTTAAAAAACTGAATATGGTTAAACATTAAGTATGAAATATTTTAAAAGAAGTTATATAGCTTTACATTGGATCATAGAATGGTTTCGAAAAATGCACATAATTGTACAAAATTTCATAGTATAATGATACACATCATGTTTTCAATAACAAAGTATAATACACTGCCATTTCCAGGTCATGTATTTCAAGGGCAGAGGAAACTCTTTTTTTGTTTTGATTTGAGGCTTTACAACATCAGAATTTTTTTATGGGGCTTTGCAAAACTGAAATTTTAAGTTACAGCCACCATTACTGTAATTACCCTTTACATGTGTTCCAAGAGTGGCAGAAAAACAGTTAAGTAGCACATCTGCAAAATGAATGACAACAGTCCTGTTGAACTTAGCTTTTTATTAAAATTACATTAAAAATTAAAATGTATTATTCTACATTTGCACAGTAACAAGAATATTCATATATTATTACTTATTCTCCATTACCATATATATCTAAGCCATACATATATACAAATATATCTGAGCCCTTTTTAAAACTCATTGAATAGTAAGGGCACCTACCTATTATGTACTATCTGTGCAATGAAAAAACACACTAAAATAACTGCATGATCTCTCCACTGAATAAAAATGAGCCTGGACTGCTGAATGAATCTGATCATTATCAAATCATTTTCCTAAATGCCTCCAAAAAATTTCATGACAGATAGCTTAAATGTGTAGGCAAATATAGTACACACTTTTCATCTGATAATCACTTGATTACTGATCATTTCTGCGAGCTTTATAATATAGGGTAAATGCCCTTAAAAGATAAAATACTAAAGTCCCGCTACATATGAATATTTTATCACAAATAAATTTTACTTGCATATACTTTATTTAAGATCTGTAAAGGTATTTTTTTTAGAAGTTTTCTAATTTTTCAGTCATGTACAGCTTAGTGACACTAACTGTTTTGAAAAACATTGTCAAAATATTCTAAAGTTAATAATTATTATTTCATTTTAATAATTCCTTACACAGTCATTTAACAAATATACCAATATTAATCTATTACACAATTGTGATAAAGACACTTATACCCACTAAAATATTTTTATCTAATTTGTTATTATTATAGCAAAGACTGCATAGATTTTTGTAGAAGTAAATGTGAAACATCAACTGCGCTCATGACAGAATTCAAATTGCAGATCTTCCAGTTGCTAGACGGATGTGTTAACCACTATAATGAAAAGGACATACAAAAAGTGCATATACTCCTCATTTAAAATATGACTTGGGAAAGACAAGACCTAGCTGGTAGTGGGAAGTTACCACCTACCACACTCCAGTTCAAATGTCACTGTAGAGGTTATAAAGACTAATAAGAACTGGAAAAATTAAAAAATCAATTGTGCTTTCATTGGGAGTTGAACCAAAGACCTGCTAGGGGCAATCTTGATATGCTAACACAACAACAACACACGCACAAGGAATGTTAAAAGTATAAAACACTTATTAGGTAGAAATAAATAAAATACCGACATTGTCCTATGACTGTTACTGACTTTTTAATCAGTTTGCCTTAAAAAAAATACTAAACAATTATTTTCAAAAATGAAAACTAAAACTTACTTATATACGACAGTGGTACAAGAATGGCAAACAAAACTTTATTAACTCTGACATATATATATTTGACAATCAAAAATCAAAAATCAAAATTTTAAATATAGTTTTACTCAAAAAATGTTCATGTGTGAAAAAAATTTTTACTCGATTTTATTCATGCCATACTGAAGGGTGTCTTTTTTTTTTTTTTTAACTTTGCAGATGTGAGGTGAAAACCAAACAACTATTTGCAGCATCACCAAAAATGCTCTTATGTCAAAAAATCATTAAAGCATATACACACACTGGCCAATGAATTAGAAACCTTTGAGATTTTCATTTGAATGCATGCTAGGGATGAAGTATGCAATTTTTTTTTTTATGATGTGGGTTAAACGTGGTTAGAATGCTTTTCACGATGAATGAAGTAAAATGGGAAAAATGACAAATCTTTTACCATTTGAAAAAGGGCTTATTGTTGCTGCCAGTTTAGCAAAGGCCTCGATTTCAAAGACAACAAATTTCACTGGGTTCTCAAAAGCAACCATATCAAAGGTTTTCAACAGTTGGAATAAGAACCCAGTCCTTCTCTAGAAGATGCAAGTGCAGTTTAAAGAGTTTTCCAAGAAAGTGATCGGCATCATCTCTGATGAACTGTATAGCAGAACAGAGGCTCTACACTGTGCTCCAACTGAAACAGATCATCAACCAAGGCCCTTCTCAAGACATTTCAGCTCGAACCATGCACAGTGCATTGCAGAGGATAAGAATGCATAGTCAGGTACCTGCGAGAAAACCACCCATTTCCACCCGACATGCAAGAATTCATTTGCAGTGGTGTCTGGAAGGAAGACACTGGACATCTGAGGATTGGAAACAGGTAATGTGGTCAGATGAACCAAGCTACACCTTATTTTGCAAAACCAAGCTACACCTTATTTTGCACTGATGGAAGACGTCTAATTTGGCAAGAACCCCATGAATCCATCTTGCCTTACTCGCACTGTGGAAGGGTCTGGTGGGAGTATCATAATATGGGGCACGTTCTGCAGTCATGGAATTGGTGCCCTAGTGTTCTTCAAGGGTAAAAAAACAGCCATGAGATATCTAGATATACTGGCAGATCAAGTGCACTCTGCAATGTTGCATTTTTACCCTGATGGCAACGGATACTTCAAGGATGATAATGCAGCCATACATCATGCCAGAAGTATTTAAAATTGGTTCGCTGAACATAGTCTGACTTCCAACACCCTCTCTGGACACCACATAGCCCGGATCTTAACCCCATAGAAAATGTGTGGGATATGGTGTAAAGATGCATTCGACAGCACTCTCATCTTCCATCTAATTTGCAAGATCTAAAAAACTGCATAGCCAATGAATGGTATTCTCTGGAGGTAAATGCATTCCAGAAGCATGTAGACTCGATGCCCAAATGAATCAGAGCAGTTATACCTGCAAAAAGTGGTCCAAATAAATATTGATCTTGGGTTTCTAATTCATTGGCTAGTGTGTGTAGATCAGACCTGTTATATATTTAGACAATATTGTTTTTGTGCTCCAATATGGCATCTACAGCTAACATAAGAGTAGTAGTAAAGCTAGAAGAAAAAAGATCTTGGCCAAATTATACGACAGTGAAAACCACCAGGAGCACATTGTCAGCATCCCTAGCTGCACATACATAATCACATTTTCTGGATGACATGCTATTCACAACATGAGCTCCAACTGCTGTGGCCATTTGGTACCAATTTCTTGCCATTTATAGCAGTGCTTGGGAAACACAGAAGGTTTCACACTGGAGCTATATTATATTTAGCAATGAATTATAGCTCAGATTTAGTGGAGCATTCATGCATGAAATACACTCAACCAAGGCTTTTTATCCCACCTCACTGCTGAATGGCACACATTCATTGTTTTAAACATAAGAGGAACCATTTCTTACGATACATGGTCATCTTTAGTGATTCTACACAGGTCACTAATATCCTGCGATCTACTATGCTGCCAATGCCAGAATTACTCACATAACTTTCTTCTTGATGTTTTTAGAACATATAAGCTAAAAGCTTCAGAGTTATGGTAACAAAATGCAAGCTACGGATTGGCAGCAAACTATAAAAAGATAAATAACAATAAAAGCACTAAACTGTGACAAACTTATTTGCAATGCAGAATACATTCATATGAGTATATGGATTCCTATATGCTTTTTAACTCATGCCTACAGTGATCCCCATTTGGAGATTTCTCCTGCATCCAGTTGATGAAGTCATGTTAGATTACAGTTGATATACAGCAGTACAAAATGTTTACTTGAATTTAATCTCACTCTGGTGGTTTTTGTGCATTATTATTTTCCTGGGTAAATGAAATTTATAATTAACTTTGGATATTTGACACTTCTTATATTTGATGAAGTGAAGTAAATAAAATATGCAGTGTGCAAAACAAGCATTAGGAATACCATATTTACTTGCATATTCTCTCCTTTTTCCTAATTTTACCACTTAAAAACAATGAGGGAAAACATATGCAATGTATTTCCTTTCTGAAAAGACGGCTTAAATGATAAACACAACACACTAAAAAACACACATAAGACATATTAATATATCACGCATTTCAAAGAACTTATCAATTTTAATATTCTTTTTACTTACACAAAGTACTTTCATATTTTTTATACATTTTACACTGCTACCATAAATCAGAAGTTTGTAAATCATGTGCTGAAAAACCAGGGGGGAATACATGAGGGGGAGAAACATATGAATAAATACAGTAAATGTGTTAAACTCAGTACTGAATTCCACTCAGAACAATATAGCATAACAAACAGCTCCTACAGAGGGATCTAAAAAAATTGTTAACATTTTTTTTTTAAATATATCAGTCATGCCTTGATAATATTAAAGGAACCTAAAATTTGATTTAAAGGATTTGGCACATAATGGGCTAATCAACTATATTTTTCCTTTAACTCCTTCTCTTCAGAAGAGGTATATGCTGCATAATTTTACCCTCCTGATTATCACAAAGTGAAATTAGTAAAAGCAGCAGGACCTAAGCGAGTATATCCAGTACTATTGCCACCATCAGGGATTATATATCAGCAAGATAATGTTTGGTTACATACAGTTGATATCTCCAGATATTATCTGTGGCATGCTACAACCAGATCCGTCACATTTCTAGATGTTTCACAATCAAATATGTATGGAATGTGTGGGACGAAAAAAAGGAAACATGAATGGATATTTCACAGTTACATTTCACATATCATTACAAATGAAAAATATTTTATTATAAATGTAATAGTCCATTAGTGACCTAGTGGATAAAACTGCCGAAACCTGACAGTTTGACTCCTGTTCAAATTTCTGTGAACGGGTCTGCTGCATGAGGTTTTAATTTTTTTTTTTCTTTCCATGTGTAAAATTCATCAGCGTTATTCCCTTAATAAATTTCTCTATGAAGATATACCTTCTTTTAGGCAGACAGCTTTCACATACTTTGCATTACCCAATTAAACAATCAACCAATGTCCTAAACATTACTGTATATAAGATAACTTACTTTAACAAAAATTAATGATTGTGGAATAAAACTTACATTGGTTTTTCACAAGATGACATTTTTTGCAAGGTCCTTGTTGCATTATCTCCAACAGTTGCACTATCTTGCTTTAGAAGCTGTACATCAGGATAGCCAAGAACTTCATTTAAAAGGATTCGCATTATATTTGAGACTATTTGATGAGAAATTCTCGAACTCATTTCAATTTTTATTGGAAGATCACGTTCATTCACATAAAAGTGCCTCTTAATATCAGCATCTGTAATTTACACAAACATCAATAATTCGTACATAGGTTAACTTCTGAAGAAAATCATAGTTAAATTATAAAGGCTGATTGAAAAGTTTTAAGATTGTTTTTGTTTTTTGATGTTGGACATGTCAGCCCAGTACTGCATTTTGTGAAGATTACACATACATATATCTGAACCTGCAGTTGGACTGCCATACCTTCAGCATTTAGCGATAGCAAGTAGAAGCACCCAGAACAATTAGTTATGGCAGATGAAAAAAATTTCTCAAAATAAAGAAGTATCTTGATGAATTTTGCATGAAACTTAAGAGAGTGTGATAATAAAACATTCGAATTATTTGAAATCCATATTGTAAAGAAAAATGTAATTGTGCGTAAATATGTCAATGATTAAAGTACTTCAAAGATTACAAAATGCAAGTGATTGACAAAGCATTTTCAGGCAGACCATTCACTGTGTTTATGGTAAGCTGCTGGTAAATGTTAATAATAGGTCACTTGAAAATCTTCTCAGAAAATTCAGACTACATTGTCACAGGGATTTTAGAAATATATTGTAGATGCATCAGGTGAGTACTCAGAAATATCAAAGAAAAAGAAATGCAACAATTAGATCAAATGTTCAGGAGTACAGTTAAAAATGTTTGAGACAAGTCCGGATTTCTTAATCTTAACGGTCACATGTGACACCACCAAAATTCTCTTCATCTGCCTAGTGGGTAGAGCTATGCTTGAGTTGTTCTTTGATGCTCAAAAAATGATCCTGCATTACTGGATTTCCAAAAGGTCAGATAGGAAATCGTGATTCCCAGGGAAAAATTAGTGAAGCAGTAATGAAAACCATTTGACTGGAACTATGAGGAAGAAGAGATTGGATTGCTCCACAGCTCAAGAAAGAGTGATTTTTTGCTCTGGGACAATGTTTGCCACATGCTAGTGTTGTGGCGACTAAAGCTGATCAAAGAGCCTTAGAATCTCTTCTATACAACCCAGCCTTAATATCATACGATTTCTGAACAGTTCTGATTCTGAAAAGAAAACCAGTTGGAAAGCAGTTCACTTTAGATGATGAAGTGAAAACCCCTACAAGAAGGATGCTAGAAAATAGTCTATTTCATGTATCTGAATAATTCTTAAAATACTATAAAAGATATACTCATGTGAAGTACATTACTCTGACAAAGGAAGAAAATGTTAGTTACCTGATTATAAATACAAGAATCAATTTTTCTAGTATTTAAATCAGCCTGCATAGTATGATGGCTAAGTTACACATAATAAGGATAAATATGCGAAATATAAAATGGTAGCAGAACTATGCAAAGTAGAAAATACTTAACAGCCAGTACTGTTAATCAGTCAACAGTACCAAGCAGCTGCACTTAAAAAGTACATTTATTATACATTAATTCTATATATAGTACTGCAATGTCAGGCAATTCTTGAAGCTTTCAAATTATGTGAAAGTTCAAGAAAAGAAGAAAAGGTAATGATAACTATGTTCAAAAAGAATTACCTTAAGTTTCAATGCAACTAGCGAGTTTTTTTCTTCCTATTTAGTTTTAAATTCATAGCCATAAAAATATAACTAATAATTTAAACTTTTATTACTACTTTGAATCAAAATTTAAAAATTGCATATTTACAGTTAAATAATCAGTTAAGTACAGAAAATTATAAGATCTACCTGTCATAGAAAAAACATGAATTCCATAAACAATAATATAATTCGCCTGATCTAAGAATCAAATTCTAACATGACTCAATACTAACACTTTAATTAATAACATGTCATAAACTACAAGACTGCATCATTAATGCAGCAAACAACAATAAATGTAACACGAGGGAAAAGAATATATAGTAAGCACTCTATTGTTATAAAATTGCTTGACAAACATCAGTTTTGGATATTATGTGAATATTTCGTTAAATCATATGCAAACAACATAGCACCGGAATAATGTTTCAGCAACAAAACTATGATTTTGCAAACATCAGAGCTTTTCCTGATAAATAATCTAAAAACAAGGTGCCTAGCAAGCTATATGAGAGGCATGGTAAAACTACAGTTCTTCAGCCTTCATTAAAAGTGACTTTCACGGTAAACAGCAAAGGTTAAAATTTTTAATATATAATTTAAATTATAGAATTCTTTTAACAACCACTAATTTAATATTTAAAAATGCATATTTTTAATACATAATTTAAACTATAGTATTCTTTTAACAATCAATAATTTAATATTTAAAAATGTAATATGTGTGCGATCATTTCAACGCAATTTCAAAATGTGAACTGTGCACAGCTGTCAATCTAACAAGTCAGAAATATAATTAATGCCATTGCAAAACTACATTCAGAATGGACAGAGATTATGAATGCAATAAGAAAACACATAAAATTGAAATGCCTTGCATCAGCAATGTACATTAAGTCTTCCTGAATAACATTATA
Source organism: Stegodyphus mimosarum (assembly GCA_000611955.2). Taxonomy (NCBI): domain Eukaryota; kingdom Metazoa; phylum Arthropoda; class Arachnida; order Araneae; family Eresidae; genus Stegodyphus; species Stegodyphus mimosarum. The sequence goes on from KK120630.1 coordinate 161,338, forward strand.
AATACTACATTGGAAAAATGAGATATTCCTGACAATTTAACTCAAGTAATAATAACGAATTTAAAGTGATTTAAGAAGTGATCTGCATTAGTCAGTCCTTATGTTATCTGAAAAACTGAACTACATTTTATGAAAAAATTCTGGTATGTTGACAATCCACATCAAAATTATTTTTATAATTCTATTTCTATTTCTCTGCAGCTATTCAAATGTATATTTTATTTGTTTCAGAAAATAAATTAGGGGTTAAGACTAAAATATAGCTGGCTATATTTTTCAAATATCTGCCTCATTCAAATACAAAGTTTCTAGCACTATCATAAAGATTACCACATCACGTTTAACATCAGAGGTGCTCTTCGTCTTGAACATCACTTTTTTATCTGTACCACTTTTTTAAATTGTTGCTACCAAATGTTACAACCATGCATTATTTTTAGAGATATTAAATAATGTAGAATCTGCATGTATGTATGTTCCTCGCACTGTGAAAAAAAGGCATGACACCTAGAGCCCCCAAATTTTGAATATATAAATAGTCCTCCACGTGAACATGTGCACGTTGAAGACTGAATTTTGAATTTCAAATTTGTCTATTTATTTATTTCATATTTTGTACAAATTTAATGAATAAACTCAGTGATTTGAAAGCAAGAAGTGGCAACACTGTTCAAAGCAAAATATTTTTATCTCCAGTGCTCCAGAATTCTGCAAAATAGAAGATATTTATCTTTCAATTTTAATCAACAAACTCAGCTATTTGAAAGCAAATGTTGCCAGTGCTGGAAATAAAATACTTTTACCTTCCATATGCCGGCATGTTGCTATTTAGTAAAATTTAAGATATTGAAGTTTTGAATTTAATCAGGAAGGTTACTGAGTAACAAACTAAACAATTTAAAAGCAAAAAACACAGCTCTTAAGAATATTTTTCTAACTTTAAATATGACTAATTTAAATAAAAATGTATTAAAATCATGAGATGTGTAATTAGAAATATTAAATAATCTTTATGATATTACATTAGCTGGACTCTATAAAATCAATATATACTATTACTTTTTATAACTATTTTAGGCAGCTGCCTGTGCAAGCAGCTAATTTTTAAAGAAATAATACAGCGGATATTAAAAAAGTATGGAAATAAACTTTACCGGGAAATCTAAAGATATGCTGTGTTTAGCTATTTTGCAATTTTTCTCCTGAATTTTATGCACCATAAGTATGAGTGATATTTAAAAAATAAAGTTAAAAACACAAAAGTTAATAATAAAATGACAAAAAGAATTGTGTAAATTATCTTACTATAAAAATTGAACATTGATATGACATACTGAAAAAATAATGAAGGAAATAGAAAAATGGATGCCAACATTTAACACTGCACTGGAAATTATAAACATATGCTGCTTCTAATTTTTTTTAAATTTTGCTGTTGATGTTTATGTAGCATAAGTATGCAGATAATTATGCTTTATAACAAAGCTAAAAAGACAGAAAAAAGAAGTTGTGTTAGCAGTGAGTCCAAGAGCAGAATGGTAAACTATGAGCTCATAAAAGCTATGAGAGCAGAAAAAAAACCTTAAGAAATACTCTGATGCTCCATTAAAATCTGAATCCTATCGGTTTTTTTTCTTTCTTTTAAACTCAAATTTAATCCAATTACTGGTAATTATAATCAGAAGAAAACGCTCAATTTTCTATCTGCAGAAATAATTACTGTATCAGTAATATATTCGAATACAGAGCCAGAAATATTTATTTAGATTAATAAAAATTATATTAATTTAAAATACTTATTTACTTATTTGAAATGTTTTTCCTATTTGAAAAATGCTATACAGTCAAACCTTTATTTAATGAAGTTACAGAATCCCGCAAAAATGGAGGTTATGATAAAACATGATTAAAGATAGAGATTTTTAAAATTGTAATTGTAAAATAGTAAAATGAAACATAAATGCAAAATTACATGCATTAATGTATCCATTTCATGAAAGCCATGAATAAAAATTACATAAATTCATTTAAACAAATAAGCCACCCAGACAGAAAAGTGGTTAATGACTCTGACTTCAATACCAAAGGGCCCGGTTTCGAATCCTGGAGAAAGCATGGATGTAATTTGTCCATCCCTTCATAGGAGGTAATGGTGGCCCACCTATTAGATGCCGCCATAATAAAGAGACCACCACTTCCTAGTAATGGTTAATGCCTATAAACAGGTAGAGGCCCCCATTGGGGGAATTTAAAAAAAAATAATTCGCTATTTATTTTGGTTTTATGTTAGAACAACATTTCATGTCATAATGTCACACATCTTTGTTATGCATAGAAAACATCTTCTGGTACACTTTCGTCAGATCGAAAACCATGTTGTAAACTATCAAATGCATTTAATATATATTCTAAAGAAGATTTTGTACATTCCTTTTCATTAACATTTTCATTTCCATCATCATCAATCGCTTTCTGGCTGTTATTTTTTATTCTCTCTAAAAAGTTCTTATCAGTAGGAATTACTAAAGTCTCAGCATCGTTATCTATAAATAAAGTCTTGTAATTTATCATATTCTTTAATTGTCACTGATTTTTCAGCTGCAACCACATATTATTCAGTTCCTCGTCTTGCCCATCATTGCCATTAACAAATAACAAAGTAATAAGCATTTAAATAAGATTTGGCTCAGGCTTAAGTGTTCATATGAAGCAATTACAGCTAGCAGAGCCAATTAAGGAATTCAAATCAGTAGCAGGAAGCCGTCACAGAGCAACCAGCCAGGAAAAGCTGCCAAAACCTTTCTTTCTAGAATCAAGAACTCTGCATTATATATTATAATTAATTTTACAATCTGATTGGAGCTGATAAAAGTAGAAGTGAATGTACATGAAAAATAATAAAATAACTGGTTGATTAAATCAAAACAATATAAGATGACATTACAGGCATCATAATAGCTTGTGCATATTAACAGAAATGTACATCCAAAACCTAAAAAATGCAGATTCATTGTACTAAATACTAAAATTTTCCTTGAGCTACAACTGAATGATTTAGTATAGATAACAACAGTTGTCATAGATAACAAGAATTCCATAAAATGTGAAAGATATGCACAACAAATAGATGTATTAATTTCTACAGATATTCATTTTTTTTGGTACAGTTAGTTCACTTGCATGTAATACAGAAGCTTGTCCCTTAAAAATCTATTTCATGACAGTGCAGATTTATGACTATTTTTCCAATCAGTTAGTGTTTTATATTGTGAGCATCAAAATGAGAGCATAATGCCACTTCATTCATTCTCTGTAGTTTCATTCCTGAAACTACTTAGAACTCATTACAGTAGCATTTGTAATCGCTAAAATTCCACAATTCATTTATAAAAATGAAAATAATAAATGCCTATGAAGCTGGTACGAAATTTAAAGCTAGCAAGTGATCTGCAGTTTGAACATTCAAACCTCATTCATAAGCTAATAAAATTACTGTATATTTCCCCATATAAGGCGAGAAATTTTTTAACTTCTTCTACAGCTAAACTAAGTGGGGTCAGCTTATATATGGATCCGCTTATCTTACAAAAAATTATGGTACTTTTCTGTTAGCTGGGCTACCCAGCTAACAGAAACATCATACACCTAGTGGACATTCAAATGCATTCATAGCACATAGTTCTGATTTACTCATAGGTTTTATCAGGTACTCTATTTGTATGGAAATATAGCTGATGGCAATGTAGTAATTGTTACCACATTATCCACATATTATTGTTACCAAATAATACACTCTTAATATATTTCAGAACTGATATGGCTTTGCTGCTGATTAAAATATTATTTTAGTATTATATATAAGTGCATGTGAGAGGAAATATGACAATTTTGCCCAAGATTAATTCTTGGTATATAAAATTCTGTTTTGCCGTTTAGCAACATCACACATTGAATCAAAATTTAGAGCTGCACTTATAAATCACCAAATACATTACTTTTTAATTTCGCTAGCACATATTTTCCAAGCTTATGAAAAAATTAATTTTAAATGGAATAAATAACTCATTTTGTGGAAATGAGTTATTTTATTTTCAAAGTTGTTTACATTGTTGTTTTGTTGCATTATTAAAAGGCAAAATTTGATGTTGACAAAGTTTGCAGCTAACTGATGGAAAACGGTTACATGCTGCCTTTTTGAATTTTGGTGTCTCCACTAATTCAGGGCTTTTTCTCACAACTCTCGAACTTCTTCTTTAGTTAGGAGAAACGCCATGGAGCCAATCTGCTGTTAGAATTTTCAGCAAATGGATCATCTGTTGTTTGAAATTTACCATATAAGAATTTCTCTTCCTGAACATCCTTCAGACAAAAATAAAATGACACAGAGAACACAGTTCATTTACAAGAAAACAAATAAATGGGAGAAATGTTTTAACTTCAGATAGGGTTACTACAGTTAAAATATCATCATTGGTGTTTGGAGTATTACTTTACAGCGACATGATTGCATAATAAACCAACCCTTTTAACTGCTTGGCTACATTTTTGCCTTCTTTGTGACAACTCTGAAAATTACAGGATTTTTTTTTTTCATTTCAGCTTATATATGGGTTTTAAATTTTGGGTGAATTTTTGAAAAAAATGCACTCTCATCTTATACGTGGATCGACTTATATTCAGAAATTGTACAGTAGTAGTAATTTGATTAAACAATCAAGTGATATAAAGATGCCAATGAGCCTTTTAATAATTTATGGCAAAGCACACAGAATGTTCAAGATTTTAAAGGTGTGAAAAAAGAATTAATGAAAGCATTTAGGTTCACAACTAGTTTCAATGATTTTTGTGGTGAATTATTTATTATTTTTCTTTATATCTTTATATTTTTTAATCAAAATTTCTCACTATGACGACATTCAATTCCACATGGCCCGAGCTAAGACAGATGTCATCTTGGTGGTGTATGGGATTGATTTTGGAGGTATATGGCTGTGTAATTGAAATATCAGTAGTGTAGAAACAGCAAAAAACTGTATTGACTGTTATATATGTAACTGTTACTATTATTATTATTAATCATAACTGTAATATAGAATCATTAGAGTAGAATGTAGAATAAATGATGTTTGTGTACATGTCGTAATCATCATTGAGCACTTATCAAGCATATAAAAATGATACATTTACTAGTTTGATACAATAATCCAAGGATGCTACCATTCAGAATAAATCTTTAATGTTAAGGAAGTGGGCATTTTTAGAGGGAAAACTAAAAAAGGTTCTACATTAATGAGGAAGTTAAAACTGCATTAGGTTTAAAGACACTTAAAGAAAGATTTATATTTGTTCAGAGGAAAATATCACTGCCTTAAAATCTTTGCCTATTTACTATTTTGAAAATCCATATGCACTGAAGCAGATTAATTTGAACATCAGGCTGTTTACCATCATGCAAAAAAAAAAAAAAAAAAATCTCAGGATAGGTTTATGAACTTTTTTATATCCTCAGTTGAATAGCACTGTTCAAAAAACAAAAACAATCAATTTTAGAACATCATTCCACTTGACAATGTCCCTGGCCACCCGCACTGCCTTCGAGATCTATGTTTAAATGCAAAGCCAATTCATACGCCTTAAATGATGGCTGCAATTGTACAGCCAGAGAAAAAAAGTAGCCACATTCATAGCTTACTATTTAAGCAAAACTTTTCTAGAGCCATAGCAGCTAAGGTTAATGAAAAAGTGTTTTGTCATTTTTAGAAATTATAAAACATTTTACTAAGGCTTATGGGGGAAAAAATACTTAGCCCTATACTGCATGGTGTTGCTATTTGTCAACATAAATTTCAGTTACTTTTTCAGGTACCTATCTTGTTTTCATTTGGAAACATCATGCACCTAGTCAACATTCATATGCATTCTTAGCATGTCGTTCTTATTTATTCATAGATTTCATCAGATACTGTATTTGTATTGAAATGTAGCTGACAGCGAGGTAGCAAATGTTATCAAATTATATACATAATACTCATATAAAATTTCAGAACTGATATGGCTTTGCTGCTTATTAAAAAATTATTTTAGTATTATATATATGTCTGTATAGTAAGGAAAATGACAATTTTGTCCAAGATTAACCTTTGGGTGCATAAAATTTTGTTTTGCTGTTTACAACATCATGCAGTAAGTCAGAGTTTGGAGCTACATTTATATAAATTTGCTGACTGCTCATACATTTTGTGCTATTTCTGTGGCTTTATGCATTGTTTACGAGTTTTATATAATATGATCAGTCAGGATATAGGACTGTTTATTTTAACAAAAACCAAATATAGCAGTTTTAGTATAATAAGTTATAGTAGTGAGAGATGAGTTTTCACTGACTGAATTTTATTTCCAAATAGCAACGAGCAACAAATAATATTAAACATACTAAAATCTGAAATACATATTTTTTAAATACTTTTCTGCCTCTGACAAGCACTTTAATAGCATGTACTTTTTTTTTTAGTGCTGAAATAAAAACTCATGCAAAGTATGGTTAAAGCATTTTGTGAATAATTTCAACATGTTACAAAGATTGAACATGCTGATGTCAAAAGGGGAAAAAGATGGTATTTTCTGAAGTGCTTGATTTGGATACTGATTGGAAAGGTAAAGAATTGCAGAAATGCATTTACAGATAGTTAACTTGTAAGATTTGAGTCAGCTATAAACACAGTAAAATTTGGAAAAGGACGAAGTAGAGGAAAGATTAGAAGAAACACTAAGGAACATTTTTCACCACTGCTGTGTCCTTGCCTTCCATACTCATGCTCACTATATATATTCAAAAAGCGTTTTACACCTTTGTTTCATATAACAAAAAAGTGAAGCGTTTTACACCTTTGTTTCATATAACAAAAAAGTGAAGCGTTTTACACCTTTGCCTGTCACGTAATTAACATATGCTCCAACTTTGCCATTTTGGGAAATGAACTTAAAATTTCGAAAGTTATTGTTTTACCTTTGGTTAACCTTTTATCATTGCCAATGGCATATAAGGAACTTTCCAGAGCTTGATCACATTTAATATTACTTGAAAGTAAGAACCTTCTGTCTATCTGCCATTTATTCCTAAAGTTAGCCCTTTATTTGCTAAATGTATCAAATAATATGATTTTCAGATTCCTTTTAAGCCGATCAATAAAATGAAATTCTCACTGGTAATAGAACGAATACTAGACCAGCGTCATTAAATGGCATTTTATTTAAGCAGCATTTATAAAATTCTCTGCTGATATGGTTCCGCACATGCAGGTTGCTTCAGCAAATTGGTTAAAAACTTTCAGAAGAGAGCATACATCTAGATGATGAAAAATCTCATAGCATTGCATGCTCGGAAATGCTTTCCTAGAGCGATATTGATGACACAAAACACATAAAAGGAAGGACACAAACAGTTTGAGAAAATATGTTTAACCTGCCTAAGAATAAATGCATAACCTAGCACAATACTCTGAACTCATCTCTAAAGTAAACTGAAAACTGATACTCTCTCTGGTCTTATATAGTTTTCCTCTGAATGCCAAAAACTTTCCAGTTCCTTCGATTTCTTGAAATTGCTGGAAGGCATACACAATTACAGTTACATAGGTATTGAAACAATTGCAGTTAGATATAAATGTTGACAAGTTTGGCGACATTTGGCTACAAAAATTGCGACGACCAAAACGACCTATTTGGCGACTTCAATGTTAAATGGAATTAACCCTGTAACCGTATTTTCCGGTGATGCTTTGCATACCGAGGCTTTTTATGTTACATTACATAAGAGATGCTACACAATTTCCATATAATTTCACTAAAATTATTTACATATTATATACAAAATTTGTAACAATATTTTTTTATTTATTGAACTATGCAATAGAAGCAAATAAAAACTAATATATGGGCATTAGTTTTCTTTAAAGTTGTTCTGATTTTATTAACACATAACACTTGCATGTACAGCCCTTAAAAAAAATGAAAAGAATAATAAAGCCATTGTCCAAGTGATTAAGAAAAAATACACATCTGACTGAATACGTTCAATAGATCAATAATGTCCAATACCATAAATCTAAAACTACTGCACAAGAATGCATGAAAACACATCTGAAAATTTCAAGAGTCCGTAAAGTGTCTGTCATAGGCAAAAAAATCAATTGAAGAGGGTTTAAACAGTGTAAAATGAGGATCATTGTAAAATTTTCAGTTTTAATTAGAGTATCTTTTTTTTTAACTCTTTCTAACACTGTGCATACACTAAGCACTGATTTCTATAATGATGAGTCTCCATAAACATTTTCCCAAAATTTGTTCTTAAATTGTTTGGGAAATTCGCCCATCTTGAAAATCACAGGACATGTACAATAAGCTAAGCAAAGCTATGCAGAGCAATAAAAGATTTGGCAAATAAGGTGTTTATTCTCACTTTTATATATACTATTACCATACAGATGCTATACACTGTTACCATACAGATGTGAAGTTGCGTTATCAAATAATTATAAAATGGTCTAGAAATTTTTTAAACATTGTATATTTAGCCAGTTTTCTGCATCTAATATGCTAGTAAGTTTCAGTTACACACCAGATATTTGAGGCAATATGCATTATAATCTTGGTACTTAATGTACATGAAATTTCTTAAGTTAAAATTCATGATTATGTAACTTTTTATAGTGTAATAGCTACTTACGTAAAGGTAAATAATAAACTTTCTTACTTAATGATACATAATTTATCATTAGAAAATTTACAAACTTTTTTCATTATCTGCATACAAAGACAGCAAAATTTAAAATACAGCAAAATAAAAGAACACAAACATATTTGTTTAAAGCTCTTTCATGTGGATGAAATAAAGCTGTGTAGGTTCCTTAATTCTGTAATATTAAAGAAGGGTATTCAATATCATAAATATAAAATTTCACTTTATTTTTACATCCATACGGCTAATTGCTTTAAATGCAGAATATGAAACAAATTCAATGTTGAATGTCTTCAATAATGCAATTATAAAAATGAGTGAGTAGCTGAACTACAAAGTGTGACTACATTTAATACTGAGATGTTTTTTACCCTGGATATAGTAAAAGCTCGATTATTCAGATAGCATAAGAAATATCAAATGCCAGAAACATGATAATTCAGAATAGATGAACATAACAAGAATGTAGTTTATGATAGAAAAGCTAAATGAAAGAAGAAAGAAATTTCGGAGCTAAAAATTCTGAAAAAATAAGTCTTCTAATTTGTTATTAATTTGAATATCACAAAGTGTACATTTAGTATGTAAAATTTCAGCAGTACATTTCAGACATAAAGCAAAATATCTTATCTTGTAGGGTCTACTTATCTATCTTCTAAGTGATAACTGAATGTATAGTGAATTCTTGTAGGAACTACACAGGAGTAGGGTGAAAAGAATCTTTTATTAACTCTTTTAAAATTCACAATGTGTCGACTTGATGCTAAAAAATTACACCTCACTCGGGTAGTAACTCAAATGGCAAGAACTAAACTAAAAATTTGAAGATATTAACAAGTAGTGCAATTATTCTACAGGGCTCAGACTATCCTGTTTCCTAACAGAGCGTTGAAAAATCTAGTGGCAGTAAAGTAATAGCTGCTACGCCATGTTTAACCAGCAATAATTGCTAAGCAGAAGCTCACACTACAAAAAGTACAGAGTTCACCCACACTCTCTAACTTTTCCTTCCAGAACTTAGTATTTAAACCTTTTCTCCTCAAAGTAGAATTTGCATTACTTCATGCATGCTACCAAATTCAAATATTCTGGCATTGACAATTAGGGGAAATGAAGGCTTATAGGAAAGTAACTTAAAATTAAATTGGTTATTTAAAATAAATATAAATCTTTACAATCTGATTATGAAAGTTTCTTAATTAAATGTGAGAAAATTGGATCAAAATGTATTTAATAGACCTCAGAAGTACGTATTATTTTATACCTTTATTACGTATTTATTCTATACCTTTTCTAAAATAAATATAATGCTTAGGTCTGATTTATTACATTTATTACACCGCTTTAATACAGTTGATATTGAACTGAATAAATTATGAATGTCTTTTTGTTTCAGTGATTCTTAGAATTTTTTCAAAACAGTTCTCTCTCTCTCTTTTTTTTTTTTTTAATAAATTTCTGGAATGTGAGAGAAAGGTGTAGAAAGCAAATGCTGGCTTGATAGTTAGAGCACTTCTTTTCTAACTGCTATTCGGTTTATTTCAAGAGTCACTAGCTCACACTAGGAGGATTCTATGAACTGCAACTAAGAATGAATCTTGGGCAACTGCTAACTATAATAATTACATTCATTTTTATTTGCGAATTTCTTCAACTGCCTTTGTTTTTGATAGTTACTCTTCATATAAAGCTTAGTGATACATGCAGCTTTGTGAAAAAAATGGTACACATTATTCAGAGAGCCATTCTTACGTCCAGTTAGATTTTATGCCAACATTTATGTCTGCCTGAAAAATATCTTTAAAAGTAAATATTTTGCCTGAAGTTAAGAACTTATCAAAAATCTATTGAAGAAAATTAATAGAACCAGAGATGGCTTGAAACATACAAAGCAGATCTTACGAGGAATAAGGAAAATAACAAAGTTATATATGCTGGTAAAAAGGAGAGAACCCACATCCACTCCGCTATACGATACTCAAATTTTGATGAAAGACAGTTTGCAAGCTTGAGAACTTGTCATATTCTGATGATTATCACACATATTTTTTTCCCCTGAAGGAAATATTATTAGAAGTAATTTTAATGTATAGAATCTCTAAAAAGGTACTGATGACAACAGACCTTGTACCACATTGCAATATTTTGTAAGTTAATTACACTGGCAGGAAAAATTAAAGGAATAATTATAAAGATATTTTCTGTTAAGTCCAATGAAAGGTAGTTGGTGGCAGCTCAAAGAAAATGTTATCACATATTCCAATGGGATTCTAAGTTACACAAAGATATATAACTTTTTGCCCCTGTCCTTTTGACATGTTTGGAAAGGAGTAGAAGAGGATGCTTCAGATACTACCCAGGCAGCACGCCTCCAAAAATATATGTATAATTTTCATGAAATAAGGGTATGGTATTTTTTGCACATTATTTTTATGAAATTTATATGAATAAAAAAATCTGAAAATACTGCCTATTCTTTATCGTATTTCCCGCACGTTATTTTTACAAAAATTATACAAATCCAAATGTACTGAAAAAAACTTCCGCCTTCATGGTATATTTCATTCGTCACTTTTACGGATATTATATGAATTCTATAAAGATTGAAAATAAAGCTTATGAATTCAAAATATCTATTGCTTTTCTGGCATTTTCTTTTATTTTCCTTTTCCCATGAACATGAAAAAAAAAATTTTTTTTTCCAACAGCATTTTAATTTGATACCAAAATGATTTCTGCACTTAAATTGTCTTTAAATTTAAAATTAATTTTCCTCTGGTTAAAAAACTCTAGGAATTTGAAAATTGTCTTGATATTTTAGAAAAATTTAAATTACTTTAATCATTATTTTATCATTCATAAATGAGGCTAAAATTTTTTAATGAATTTTAACATGTGAGCTATATTTTTATATACATTTCCAAAGAAATATATTTTATTGATTTAAAGAGCTTCTAAATAACTTATTTATTTTCTTACATCAAATTTGTCAATTTATTCATATCAACATTTATGTACACACGTTTTTTTGTGAAAATCCCATTACCCATTTAACTAGAATAAGCTGTATATCAAGTTTGTGTACTTACTGCATTTGGTAAAATATTCATCTTATTTAAGCAAATTTTGGCAATTAAATTGGAACAAGACTTAAGCGAGTCTTTCATATCTTCTTCCAGTCATGAAATATTTTACATAGCTTAGATGATAGAAAAAATTCAGGCATAGCTAAGAATTGACTGCTTATTAATTGCTATTTTTGCTGAGTATCTTAAAAAAGAAATGCGGAAATTGTATTTTGTGTTACGTAGCCGATGGATAAAATAATAAATAAACCAGAAGATGCTTGAAAATGTTTAACTTCTTGAATAGTTTAGTATAAACCAAAGAGATATGGATCGGATCGTCAATTATAATCAAAGTTGATGAGCTTTAAGTATGCATGAAAGAAATTTTTAATTTATTTACCTAAACTTCTTTTCGGAACGTTCCGAGAGCAATTTTTTTTTTCTGTCAGCAAAAAATTTCACTTTTCAGAAGGCTCATTCAAATGACTCATTTTGGAGAATTCTAGGTTTTACTCTATAGTTTGCATGCGAATCCAAACGCTGGAAGTTCCTGTTCTCAAAATTGCTTAGCGGCATTGTGGGGGGCCAGTGCTCGCCTGTTTACAAATTTTTCTCCCAGCCATCCCAGCGTTAACACAAAGCTGCTATGTATACAGCTCTGGCATTAACATTTCTCTTTGACTCGGTTCTCAGAACCGATAGTGCTTTTAACCACTGCTAAAAGACAGCAGCAGTCAGGCCGTTCATAGAACATCAGTTTTTCATTTTAACAACGGATTTCATCGATGCAAGGTTTCTGCTACATTTCAGTTAATCTGAAGTAAGTGCACTTTCATTCTTTTCTATAATTATATTTAGTTAAGCTCTTTATTATTTTAATTTTTATTATTAGAACTCTAATTATCTGGACTGTATTGTTTGTGTCTAACCAGCATGTTTGGTATTTGGTTTTAAAGAAAGAAAACGTTACATTTAAACTTTGCTCTCTTATGAAACAAAATAAGGACATGTAAAAAATTTCTTCACTTACTGAAGAGCAATGTATTTAGGCTACAGGAGAATGATTAAAAGATTTATTTGGATTTTGTTATAGTGTGGTTTTGGCATTAGTCTGGATGCTTTATGCAGTTTGTCCGCATATTTGGAGTTCTAATATAGTTTGATGCAAAATATTATGGATTTCTGAAATATTTATTGCTAAAGTATGTATTGCTTATGATAAAGAAAGATTTTTTTATACACTGACTACAGTAAATGATATTTCCAAATGAATAACATTCCCTTCTTTCATTTCGTTTACAAAAGTCTCACAGGATATTAAAGACTGGTTGAAATCAGCTAAGTGTCGAACAAATGGTTTGGCGAAGAATACAGCTGAATGAAACTATGTTGAAATTTGTTTACTAAAGAAAATATGCTATTGAGATTTTATGTTAGTTTTTACTATTTAACAATAATTGCAGTTTTCAAATACGTGTAAAATAAACCAAATTCTTAAATTAACTTCATGTGTATTTCTTTTGCATGTATTACACTTCCTAATACTTAACTTAATAACTTGAAATCTGATACTTGTTAATTTATATGAGATGTGTTCATATTAATTTTATAATTTAGATAACTCACTGCCATCATATGAGCGTAATCCAAAATGCAGAAAATTTTACAGCAACTTAATAAAAAATGATCCATGTTCTAATTGCTTCCTTTTATCCAATTGCTTCATTTAATACCATAAAGCTATGAGATGTAAAAAAATTGGTACATCCACATGTATGCATGTCACACATGATGTCAGAAAAAGTCAGATGACATAAATATTTAAAAATTTCAAATCAGTCCTAAACAAATTCTATTCTAATTCCATATTGCATACAAGATAAAATAAAGAATATATTTCAGGTTATTTTGAATTTGCATAATTTTATGAAGCTATTAATTTTTTATGAACTTATAACCTACATTGTAAATAGGAGTTTTTAAAAATGCCTCAATAAAGCATTTCTTTTGTAGAAGTAAACTTTTAGCACTGATCTAATATACACTCTTAGACAAAAAAAAATGATGCACTAAGAAGGAGTTATCCGAGTGGGACGAAAATCGGTAGAAGTGATGTACATGTACAGAAAAACAAATGATTACAGGTTGAGAAAAATTGGGTGACTTATTGAAGTGATAAAGCTTCACAAAGTGAAAAAGTCAGTAACGCGTTTGTCCACCTCTGGTCCTTATGCAAGCAGTTATTCGGCTTGGCATCGATTGATAGAGGTTGCGGATGTCCTCCTGAGGAATATCGTGCCAAATTCTGTCCAACTGGCACGTTAGATTGTCACCATCCCAAGTTGGTTGGAGGGCCCTGCCCATAATGCTCCATACGTGCTCAATAGGAGAGAGATTCAGCGACCTTGCTGGCCAAGGTAATGTTCGACAAACACTAAGGCAAGCAGTAGAAACATGTGCAGTGTTGTTATCTTGCAGGCATTATCTTGCTGAAATGTAAGCCCATGGTGGCGTGACATGAAGGGCAACACAATGGGCCTTAAAACTTCGTCGACATACCGCTGTGCTGTAAGGTTGCGACGGATGACAACTAAAGGGGTCCTACTATGAAATGAAATGGCACCCCAGACCATCACTCCTGGTTGTCGGTCTGTTGGTATCACACCGCTGTCCGGGGCATCTTCAGACTTGCCTTTGCTGGTCATCGGGGTTCAGTTCAAAGCAGGACTCATCACTAAAGACTATTCTACTCCAGTCAGTGACATTCCAGTGCGAATGAGCCCGATACCACTGCAAACAGGTTTGACATTGTACAGAAGAGGTCAATGGTAGTCGGCGCAAGGGGCACCGTGACCTCAGCCCCCTTTCTCTGAGTCGTCTATGAATGGTCCTTGCGGTCACTGAAGCACTAGTTGCACGTACAATCAATCATAATGGTGCATCTGGGGCTGAGAGTGCTGCTCTGACGATTGCTCGGTCTTCATGTTCTGTTGTTTCTCTAGGCCTACCACTTCCTTCTTGACACTGTGTGCGGCCATGGTTCATCCATTCCTGCCAACATCATCTAACAGTGGCATCGCTCCTGTTCAAATGCTGAGCTATTCACCGATAAGGTCAACCGGTTTCTGAGCCCAACTACACGACCTCTCTCAAATTCTGACATCTGTGCATATCGCTCGTGCACCTGTATGCGAGGCATAGTTACTGTCTACCAGAGTACACGGAATGAAATTCATGAAGAATTTATGACCTGGAATCGTAATTTCTCCTTTTAAATATCCTGCCAGTTGCGCAGATCAGATGCGCTATAGCGACAACTGTTCATTCATTGGCAGCCAAAATGTAAAATTTTGCATTTTCCATCGAAACCTGTATGCATATCAATTTGTGTCCAATTTGCTTTATATCTTCTCGGTGTGTCTTTTTTTTTTTTTTTCTTTGTCTAAGAGTGTATTTCTGAGATTTAAAATTGTAAAAGAGAACAAAAGTAGGTTATAATGCATTGCAAGATTGACTGACAAATGTATAATTTTTACATATATTAATTATGTCTGTAATTATACACAGTCCAGTCACATTAATGTGACCATCTGTCAAAAGCCAGAATAACCACCTTTCGCAGAGCGGACTGCTGCGAGACGTGCAGGAAGAGAGTCACATAGGTCCCTGAAGGTGTTCTCTGGGATGTTGAGCCATGCCGACTCTAATGCCGTGGCCAGCTGCGCTAGATTACGCTGTTGAGGATCCATGGCGTGAACAACTCGATCGAGATGGTCCCACAGATGCTCGATTGGGTTTAAGTCAGGTGAGTTTGCTGGCCAGGGGAGGACGGTAAACTCATCCTGGTGCTCTTCGAACCACGCACGTACACTGGCAGCTGTATGGCACCTCGCATTGTCCTGCTGGAAGATGCCATCATCCTGAGGAAAAACAATGCGCATGTAGGGGTGAACATGGTCCGCAAGGACAGATGCGTACTTGTATTGATCCATTGTGCCTTCCACAATGATCAGTGAACCTAGAGAATGCCAGGAAAACATTCCCCAGACCATAATGCTCCCGCCTCCAGCTTGGACCGTTCCGGCAATGGTTGCAGGGTGGTTCCTTTCAGAGGTTTCACGCCTTATACGCCAACGTCCATCTGTCCGATGGAGCATAAAACGCGATTCATCCGAAAACGCAACCTGTCGCCACTCAGTGGACGTCCAGCTGCTGTACTGGCGTGCAAATTCTAGCCTTCGCCGTCGATGAACAGCAGTCAGCATAGGTGCACGAACCAGGCGTCTGCTTCGGAGGCCCAGACGCAGCAATGTTCGCTGAATAGTACTTTGGGAGACACTTTTGGTAGCCCCTTGGTTCATTTTGGTGGTCAGTTGCTCAACGGTAGCCCGTCTATCTGCCCGAACGCATCTCCGCAACCGTCGTTCGCCTCTGTCATCTATGGCCCGTGGTGCACCACATTTGCCACGTCGCTGATTTTGGACAGTCCCATTTTGCCATGCACGGTACACTTTTACCACGGCGGCACGCGAACAGTTCACAAACTCAGCCGTTTCGGAAATGCTTCCACCCTTGGCCCGAAAGCCAATGATCATGCCCTTTTGGAAGTCGGATAAATCGCTTCGTTTCTGCATTACGCCAACGATTGAAATGTTTTCCGAAGCCCTCACACACCCTTTATATACGCTCAACTGCACTGTGCTGCCACCTGCCTTCTGTGATTGGTTATTTAACTCTGACATGGAAAGTACGTGGTGGTCACATTAATGTGACTGGACTGTGTATGTAGAAAATTTTTTAAACAGAAAAATTACTAGATTAATTTGCAGATTCAAATTAATAATATTTTCTTTCATATGTTCCTGATAAACTTAATTTTAACAAATGAATATATATATATGTTATTGCATATTATCTGAAGATATGAATGCAATATTTGGGAAATTAAACATTCATCTTCCAAGAAAAGTAAGCAAACAAGCAAATTCGTAACTATGGGAAAAGGTGAGTTTTCTAGAATATCTCTTCTAGTCTATACTCAACAATTTTAAAATTTAGCATATTCATTACAATAATCTAAATGTATGATGCTTTGTTTTGGACTGTAGTTGTTCACTGAATTTGGTAACTGACTGTATTGTAGTTCAGTAAATAACTGTACATTACAGCTATTTACTAAGTTTAAAGTTTTGCTAAAAAACACTTTAAACAAATTGTTTTTCCAAAGTTAAGAACACTTTCTTATGCCACGTAAATGAACGATAGCATTAATTGATTTACAACATAGAATTCAAGTTTACCAAATTCATTTCAATTTTGTAGTCGGTTTAAAATGAAATATGAAGTGATTTTCAGCCTTAAGATTAACATAATTTTTAAATAGAAATTCATTTTTTTGCTTTTATCAGTGCAATTAAATTTTACAGTTACATATCCATTCCATTTTGCTGTGCATACTTAAAAGTTGGATATGTAAAAATTTGATATAAAAATGACATTTTCACATTTACTCATAACATGCAGAAAGATTTTGCACAGATTGATCTAAAAAATATGAGATTAAAATATGTGTACATTATACGAAAAACACACACATAAATGCAGTAAAAGCACAGTTAAGGATTCATGTAAATTTTTTATCAAAAATGTGCATTTACACTCAGTAAAGAGGACTTACATAAATTTACGAATTAAATTTCGAGATTACATATATTTTACGTAAAAGTTATGAATGAATTGCAGTCTTTTACATAAATATGCCTAAATTTTACATAAAAATTACATATATTGTAATGTGAAAATAAACATAAATATCTGCTATTTTTTCCAGACACTTTTTATGATATTTTTATGTTCAACTCGTATTTTCTTTATAAGAATGGCCATTCATAAATTGCAAGTATTTTTCTCGTGCAATCTATGAATGCATGCTGCCTGGGTAATTTCAAGCACTGACTGAACAGTTGTATAAAATTTTCCTGTGTGGAAGGTGAAACATGTCATCAAGAAGGCTGTAAGGTTTTATATTAATTCATTCATTATCTTATTTTCTTATCTTTACTGCCTTTTCTACTTTTGTTGTCGACCAATAGGATGCATATTAGTTAATGTCCATACAAGAACAGAGGTCTTGATGTTAGGAAATGAGTTTTAGGTAGTAATGCAGACCTTTGCGCTATTTCTCGGGCCAGCTCTTAGAATTACATAAACTGACTTTAGCCTTTTGCTAGAAGTGTTTGTCGCATACTTTGAAACCTGAACCAAAGCTTAGACTAGGATTACTTTGTGCATTCCAGCAGAATTTACTTTAAATTCTAATTAAATATTTTATATTAGCTAGATCATGAAGCCTGAAGCTTGTTTGGTTTATTGTTTCTGTAAAACATCAACTGTGCATTTGTTACATTACAAATATTACAGAAGTATTACTCAAATACAAATACTACACAAGTAAATTTGCATAATTGTATACACTTACGTATACAATTATACGTGTATTGTTCTGTATAATTGTTATATAATTATACGAGTTACAACACAAATATTTATTTAAATCTTCTTCTGAGTATAGCTATTTTGCTAAGACTGGGCAAAAAATGACAGTCTATATGGAAACAGAATTTCGTTGTAAATCTTAGGGTTCTGTACAAAGCAGATGTGGATTGTGAGAAATGACATGCAATTATGAGAACAGAAGCAAGACAAACACTGATGTGCACCTGTAAATACCTAAAAATAGCAAAAGCATTATGTTAAGAATGTAGAAACAGGTGCGACCGACACTGGTGATGTATGCAGACAACCAGGTCAAGGTTGAAAACATGCTACTACAGACTCTTAGGACCATTATTTGGCAATGATTGCTAAAAGAAATAGACATCTGACATCAACCCAGATTGCAAGACAGTTTGCTGCAGCTACAAGAACACTACCCAGATTATGCCATGAGTGGTAGGCTGCATAAAAAAGAGCTGTATGCAAGGAAACTCATGTTTTGCATACCACTAATTCAGGTAGTGAAAAGTGTTCATTTGCAGCAGTGCAGGGGTCATCATGATTGGAATTCCACTAGACTTAAACCAAGTCCTGTTTCCTGGTGAGTCTTGTTTTGTCCTCCTATCAGACCAAAATGCTCTTCACTGTAGCAATAGAATACTGTCAGGACGAAGGAATTCAGCAGATGGAATGGCAGGTATATCCTCCATATTTAAATCTGACAAAATGTGTGAGATGCACTATAATCTCACTTGCTTCATTGTAGGCCTTTTCAGAAGCTTCAAGGTGATATTCATCATGAATAAACCTAGCTGTGTTGCACGGCCCTCTGTCTCAAATCTTTGCCTCAGGGCACTTGGATTTAATGACGCAGACCTAATGCAGTACCAGACTTTTCTCCTTCAGCCTAATAAAGAGTGAGACAAGCCGAGTACTCATGTAGATTCAAATACCACTTACCAGGGTTGCCAATCAAACAGAATGAAATTCCTTGACTTTTCCAGGTTTTTCAGGTGTATTTTAAGGAAATTCCAGTCTATCCATGTAATGTGCATTGGCTGTGCTGAGAGGTAAATTAATTATGGTACCACTTGAAAACCAAAAAATTTGCAATTATGTATGATTATATATATTATATATATAATTCCAAAGCATTACTATTATAACTCCCAAAGCAATACTATTATAACTCCCAAAGCAATACTATTATAACTATAATAGGAGTTGTTCTCTCCACTAAAGATTGAGATTAGAATCTGCGCAATCTGGATTAAAAAATGTCTTTTTTTGCACACATTTTGCAGCTAAACAAAAGAAAAAAAATCTATTTAAAGATATTTAAAAATAAATTCACGTATTTTATATTTATTTAGCAGCATGCATAAGCAAAAAAATATGTGCATTAAATTTCGTGATAGTAAGTCATCATACTGCTATAATTAGCTTCAGGATTATGGCTGAGAAAATTGCCTGAAATTTGAAATTATTATTAACTAATAATAAATAAATTTAGAGGGAAGAAGCAACATTAAATGATACAAATAACATTAAAATAAAGTTAATCACTTAAAAATCAAATTACAATAATCAAGGATTTTTTTGGCAAATATAATTATATTAAATGGTTAGCCTAGATGATTGATTACATTTTTTTATTTCGTGGCAAAATGGCAAATAAGGCATTTATTGAAAAGGAAAAAAAAAAAAGGTTTAAAAGATTTTGTGGTAAAATTCTAGTATACCTTATGGCCTTGGGACGATTTTGAAAACTGTCCCCACACCAAAATGACCTGTTTACTGCTCATTATAATGGCACCAAATCCCATGTGTACCATTACTAGGATTAAGCTGATTTTGTTTTATATGAGAATGGGAAGGTACTTTCTTTCATTCAACATGCATTGCACATGCGAAACTCTCGATTTTCAAGGTTACTGGAAACTTGCTTTGTCTTTCTAAAAGACAACCTGATTGGAGCTGCGAAAATTGGCTCTGTGCCAGCTGCCTGAATGACACTCAAGCGATACATAATTTGCCAAGAAAGTGATCGCCTCCAACGTTGGCGCAAACTTGGGATCGCCATATGAAATTCCCTTACTTTTTCAGATTTTGACTAAAGTACTTAAATTCACTGGCTTTTTTGGTCAATTTTCAAATTTCCTGACTTTTTTTGGTTTTCAGGTTGCGTGGCAACCCTGATTTACGAGCCATAATGACCAGTCTGCTCAACCTGCTCCTCCTGCCCAATACGGAGTGAGCTCCAGATTTTCAGTTGCATTAAGTTACAGGAGCGGTAAGTAAAACTTGATTGATTATGACACATCATGGAAAATTGCCATTGCCATAAAGTTTGCATTTTGATCAAGGGTTATCACATACTCTATTTTTTCTATATGTCTACAGAATGTTGTAATATCAACTTCCCCCTATCCTTTGCAGAAACAGGCAATTCTGCTATTCGAAGATGTGCCAGGCATGACAAAATAAAAACCCTGTACAAGTTCCACATTTTTAGTTGCAAGATCATTCAAATTCCATGAGTTTTTATAGTTGTTCTTTAACTTCTTTCTGCCATATGCATTATTTCCATTATTATGGTAAGCAAAAATATTTCATGAAAAAAGTTACTACAGTGATCTAATAATTAATCAGTGCTTTTAAAATGTACATACAACAAACATTCTACAAATAAATTAAATTTTTTTAATAGTAACTGTTCGTTAAAAAAGAAGAGTAGACTTCCCATTAAAAGCTTAAGTTTTTCAGCACAAATTATTATTTTTTTTTATATATAATGGCCCTGGGGTAGTCTATATTTTTGGGTACCACATGGATTATTGCCAAGTTGTTGTTTCATTTATGGTAACCTGAGTATTTTACAGCATATGTTTTGGAAATCCTATCACAATGTGATTGGTTGTATTGCATGACCACACTGAATGGCTGCCAGTGGTATTATTAACCTGAAATTTCTATATGATTTGGAAAGAATGGGAAAGAAAGCATTGATCGACTGGTGTGTAAATGAAGGTTTAAATGGCTTCGTTGTACTAAATCATGCAGTGAAATTTAAGGATCCAGAAACTGGAGCTCATATCAACACTATTAAAGGTATGTGAGGTGTAACAAAAAGGAATTTTCAAAAGAAATGCCTCCGACAATCCAACGCCAGGGAGGATATTTTTGATTCTTACTTTTGTGAATTTATGTGGTAATGGCAGTATACAGATTCTAGTTCATATAATTTGAAAGAGTTTTCGGATGCTGTTAAGTTATTCTGTGTGCCACACACCAAAAACACAGAAATTTCTAAATAAGGTAAGCCAATATTTTCTTTTGTACAGCGCAAATTAGATACCATGTATTTCTATTTTTATGTTATTCCCTTGTTTCATTTTGATTTAAAATGCATTTTATTGAGATTGTAACTTTTTTTATATTATTATGTTTTGGACGGCATTTTAGTTAAGAGGGCATCACACGTAAACAGGAATGGTGCCAAAAAAATGGTCAATTTTTCACCATGGAGGACCCTGAACTATATTTTCCCCTGGCCCCGTTATGCTTTGAATAAACACAGACCACTTTGCCCATATAACTTTCAAAAATAACATAACTGCATTTAAAGTGCATATTCCTTTAAATACAAGAGAAAGCAAAAATTACATTTGAAGCATGTTTCATATGAACAGTTTCTTACGAGATTTTATGAAACGGCATTTTAGTTTTCAGAAGACAGGTATGCGAATGAATAACAACAGCCGTAACAAAAACAGCAGAAGGTTTAAAATAAAGCTGTCTTAACAAGATGAAAACATAACTTAAAAATGAGAACACAAAATAGACTAAGATCATGTCATTTTAATTACAGAAGTCTTTAGCAACAAAATGCTGTGAAATGAACTTACAACTGAAATTTTCATTGTAACTTATGTAACACAAAAGCACTTTTTGAATTTAAAATTAACAGCAATTTAAATATGTCATATGACTTCAAATATTTTTCATGAAATAAATAGTAAAAAGAAACATTTCAATAAAAAAATATTGATTACCTTGCTGTAAACATTTATCACTCACACTACAACAGATTAGAAGGCTACTTATTAAAAACCATATCAGGATTTTCATACTGGAATTTTCCAATAACTGCTACCAGTACATCTTAGGAGCTGTAATCTAAATATTAAAAATTTGTAAATCCAAAAAAATTTACATAATTTAAAGAATGAAAAATACAGTTTTATTTGTGCAAAAATATTAAGAGAGGCTAGGAGATAACAATTATCTATATTCCCTAAATAATATGTTAGTTACCAATTACTCATCAGTTAACATTACCGATTACTTACATAACTGATTTTTTAGGCCTAAATTTCTACAAGATGTTCTGCAAGTTTTTTTTTTTTTTTTTATCAAACCGTAAAAAATCATAATAATAAAACACGTTGAGCCACTTACATTGCGAAACATCATTCTTATCCGTTAAGCCAAAATTTATTACAAGTTTTTTTTCTTTAATTGCAAATTAGCACTGGCTTCGATTTTTACACATTTTGCAAAGTTCTTTGCCATTAATAAATATTTAATCATTTTCCTTTCTTTTACTTTTGTTTCAGTTATTAGCCGTAAATATGAAACTTTCTTCTGCTGTACTAAAAACAATTACATGAATGTATCAAATTAAGTTCCCTACTTGTAATGCAATTCTTGTGCACTGGGACAATTTCTTGTCAATACTCTTTTACAGGATTACTCGTCAATACTGTTTACAGCATTTGATAATTTATCATTTCTAACTTCTACTCTATAAATTTGTCGAACAAGTTTTTTTCCGACTTTTAAGTAAGCAAAATAAACTTTTACAATGAAGTAGCATGGAATATACAGTTTAATAAATTTTCTCTTTAACTTACTAGCTCTAAGTTCTGCTAGTGCATGTTAACATCTTGTTTAGTCTATATTTTAGGGTGTCCCTTGGATTATCACCAAGTTATTATTACATTTATCGCCAAATTGTCTTTTCATTTATCACCAAATTGCCTTTTCATTTATGGTAACCTGAGTAGCTGTAGGTTATGAAAACCCTACTATGATGTGAATAGTTGCATGATTGTGGTGAATTTGCCTGATGGGGAAATATTTGTAAGGGCTTACTTCTGTGTTGGATGTCGGTTAGGAAGTACATTGCATATTTTATCTTTACAACATAAAATGGCTGCCGGTGGTAAACTGGATGTTTGGTGGTATAGTACAAGAGAGCAGAAGGTGTTTAAGTGGTTGAGGACAAAAGAAAATTTTGTTGGATGTAATTCAACAGAATATTTTATCTGAACAACGATCATATTCAACTGTTGGAAGTCGTGCGATTGTCTTTTTGATAATGGCTTTATTCACTTCTCAGTAAAATCACGCAATGACATTTAAGGATCTGGAAACCGGAGCTCATATCAACACTAACGATGGTATGAAGAACATAATAAAAAGGGATTTTTGGAAGAAATACCGACAGTCTGGCACTACGGTGGATATCTTTTGCTTTTATTTTTGTCAATTTATGTGGCGACGGAATTATGCCTATTCTAGTTCAGATAATTTTAGAAAGTTTTTGAAAATTTTTAAGGAATTTTATATGTTGCAGAAATTTCTAAATAAGGTAAGTCGATATTTCCTTTTTGTAGTGTGTATATGAGATAACATGTATTTCCCTTTTTGTGTTATTTTTCATTGTGTGATTTAAAATTCAGTTTATTGAGCTTCAATTGGCCAAAAATTTTGTTCAATTCTGGCGATGAGTAACTCTGTTTTAACCTTATAAAATAGCCTCATTCTCCTGACTTCTTTAAATAAAAATAGATTGATGTACAGATTGACAAAGTCAAGGCAGTGCGCAGTGCCAAGTCTGTGCAATTCTCTGATGTTTTTTTAAGTGAAAATAGATCGATGTGTACATGGACAGCGAGTTTGTGCAATTCTTTGACTTGTTATTTTGGTTTTGTGTAATCTTGAAATTGTGCCTTGCTGGCCAGTCACCAAAAATTGCCAATTTTCACCAAGGGACACCCTGAAATATATTTTTACCAACATCTCTAGTTAGCAGCAAGATCCTTTCCTCCTTTAAAGACCTCCTAAGCAAATAATTGAGGCAAGCACCTAGAGTTATTTGTACAAAAACTACATAGATACAAATCAAAGAAAATCTGGGGCAAATAAAAAGAAATTGACCCCTATCAAAGGAAGAAAAGGAGGAAGAAAGAAAAACTCAACTAAACCATTTAGTGCACTAAAGCATTTAGAAACAAGTAGATGCTCTGAAGAAGGCATCAACAATTCAGATTTTATTGAACATCCAAGAAAGCTACTGCTGTCTTTCTTGGAAAATTCGGAATGAAAGTTGTCTCTTCCCCCAGAATTTAGGTAGACATTTAAAGCTGCTTACTCTGTGCCAATATCAGAATCATTAACTTTGATGTTTCACATAACAGCAGCATGTTTTTGGATTTTGACTAAGAATTACCGCATTCAAAAGATAATATAATCATTATAAATGATATGATAAGTGATTTTTCATTTATTTCCATTTTCATATCATAGCTAATGAGAGAGAGACCTTCAGCCCGAAAGTGAATCTAAAATAATTTAAGATAACTACATAGCCAGGTATGACATTTCTCCACAATATATAGAATAGTTTAGTTTGGTTTATTTAACTATGGCAATATGCTCTAGGGTTATCTGCCTAAAGGAAGGGATACCTTCGTTGAGGACTTTCTAAAGTAAACTGGCTCGAATACACATTACATATAGGAAAACCCACGAAAATACCCATTCAGCCAGCTCGTTCACCGGGATTCGAACCCCAAACTGAATAACCAATGCTTAGCGACTTTACGCACTGGTGGGCTCCAATGTAAGGAATGAGTGTACTAAAATAAACATATTTTTGCACAATAGCAATATCTGTAAATCAAGAACATGCTGACAATTTATTTTCATGCACATCCTATTCTTGAATTACATTATTTTTTTTTATCAATTTGTCTATATATTACTTTTGTAGTAAATTTAATACAAAAACAAAAATCAACAATAAACTTTTTGTTTCTTCTTGAAGTACCCAGCAAATAAGTGAAGAAGCAAAAAACAAATATGGTATATAGCTAAATAGATTGATATGTAGAGATAGATATGTTATTATAAAGGAATGCTGGACGGTTTTTATATTGGACAAAGGCGCAAAATTTACTTAACAATGGAATACATTCCATAATGCACTTGTAATATTAATTTCAAATATTCCAACAATACAGCTTAAAATCAATATTTTCATAGCAAATATTTCATTTGATTCTTCTCAGGTGTCTGTATGATGTTAATGAAAAAACATTTGCTGCAAGCATTTGGTCCTAATTAAAATCAAATTAAATATGGCATTTTATTGGAAATTTAAATCTAATTATTGCCTTTTTGATATAAAATCATTTTTAATTAATTTAACAAACAGAAATTTAGTTGTGAATCATTAAATCTATCCATTCTTCTGCACTTCATTCATATTAAGAAAATTAATATTTCAAACTTCAAATAATTCTAACAAATTCCATTTGAAATTCAATTTAAGATTAAAATTTCATATTATAATACAATAATAAATTTTTTCTTTCATCACAATGTTATAAATTAAAAGTTTATTTTCCCTTTCTAATGACATGATAGATGGTGGAACTGCCTCATAACAAAAATAAATCAGTTTTGCTTAACAGGTCAAATGTCCATTTCTCACATGCAACAGCAATGCATGAAACTGCTTTCCCATATTTTTAAATGTTCTAATACTATAACTGCTTTATTTGCTCTTAAGTAATAGCTTCTAGTTACATCTTATACAAATCTGAAGATCTTTGCAGTCAATAAAACTAGATAAACTCAAATACAGTTACAGAGGTATAAACCTATGGAAATAAGCAAGAACTCTTCTTCACTCTCCAAACGCAAATTTTGTAGCAGCATCCACTGAACATTACAATCACAGATAATTTCGTAATAAAATTTATACTGAAAGATTATCCACATTTCAAAGAATTTTTTTTTAAAAAAATTACATTTATTACATCATAATTTCCAGTCAGGTTGTCATTTTCATTCATTAACCATTAAGTTTAGGATTATCAGAATAGAGGACCGTATTACTTAGTCTAAGAGAAAGGATTTCGCACTTACCTTCAGGTAACACGAATTCCATTATTTCTAAAAACAATTTTAAATCTCCGGCACTCAAAACAATCATAGTTGCCAGTCTGCTGAAGATAAAATTACTCTGGAAAATTAAAGGCAGCCAAAACCCACCGGAAGCTGCAGAAATTCAACCAATCAGGATAAGCCACCGTTGGAAATTGTTTCTGGCGCTGAAGTTTCTTCGAATGGTGCAAACATCAGAGTACCTGGAGTCCTAGTCTGGACCATAGAGCTGTAATGCACTAGAGAGAGAAACGGCAACCCTGAAGGGGAACAGGAATGCGAACCACGTGACATATGGAACATTTCCCGGATCGTATTTCCCGCGAATCTTCCTTATCATTACAGCTCTATGGAGAATTTGTGAGAAGCAAGTGTTTTGCGAGTACGCGCATTGTTTCGGACTTCAAAAATGGTACTTTCGTGCTCCACATATGGATGTAATTCCAGATACGTGAAAGGTGGAGGAGTAACATTCCACAGATGAGCTTTTTCTAAAGTTTTAAAACCTATTTTTTATAAAATGTAGAGGTGTTTTAGCCACTCTACTTGCCGTTTTCTAATAAAAATAGATTTTCTAATTTTATATAATATATGTATACTTGAAATAACATTTAAATAAAAGTATCTTAATATATATGTATGTTTTTAATAACTGCGTTCAGAAAAAAATGTTAAAACTTTAGTAATATGATATAATTTTAATTAGTCTAGTATTCTGCTTTGGCGACATTTTTTGTACGCCAACAGACTTTGCTTCAAATGCGTTTAGTTATATATTCTTTGTATGCGTTTGCTTATGCGGACATGTACGAAGTAGTAATGTATGTATTTAATACTTGGTAATGTCGATACAATACACTGTGTAAGAACTGCATAAAATTATGATTTTTTT
>KK120630.1:197279-221856 GCA_000611955.2 Stegodyphus mimosarum
GTATGTGTTGGTGCATTTATATAAACAGAAAATCCTACCATTCGCTTAATGTACAGTTGTTATGTAACTTTTCCTTCCATTTTATATAATATATATTATTTTGTTTCTTTTTGTATGTATATGTATGTGTTGTGTGTGTGCATTTATATGCAAGATGACATGCTTTGTGATTTAACCTATAGTTATATATTTTTTTTATTTCCCTTTCTATTACATTTGTTAAAAATTTGTTATATTTTTACTCACTAGTAAATCGTTTCTTAATGCATCATTCCATAGTTTTCTACTTATTGATATCTACAATTACATAGTATATCTGTAGTTACATGATAGGTATAATTCATGAATAAATATATTTATTGATATAATCATCAGTTGCTAAAAATTAAAAAATGTTTTGATTCAAATTCAGTAGGAATACTAAACACGCGTACGCGATGCTATATTTCAATAATTTGATTTATGACATTGTTGCATAGCCTTTTAAGATAAAAAAATATTTTAATCATAAAATTCCTGTTAATAAATAATTTACAAACATGTAGCCTTTTAAAAAATTTCCATTTTGCAAAAGATCATCATTGAAATTGTTCTTACGTTTCTTCACATATCTGCAGTTTTAGAAAGGCCGTTCTTTCTGCGGTTAAAATATCCATTAACTCTTCCCATTTCTTTTTTCTGTGCTCTTTAATAAATGGGCTATCAAGTTTACTGCTTAACAGCTGCGGATTTTTTCGAAAAATTTCATCATTTACTCGAATTGGTTGGTAATTTTTTTTACCGTCTTCCTCAGTGATAAGCACGGCCGATGCACAGCGGCCGATGCTATTCGCGGCACCGGTGCGATTAGCCCAAGGAATTTGTAAGTCCCTACAAATTCTTTGATTAGCCTCCTCAGGCTATTCGCACCAACATTAACCACGCATGCGCGTTGGGTTGTCAGTTTCAGATCCGTCATTTGAAGTGAATCGAAAAGAACGAATCCTAAGTACGCAAACTGCCTAAGTCTGTTGTAGTGAGTTTTTAAAAAAGGAACACTTTATTTTTGTATGTATAAAAAAGGGCAGATTTTTATATTCGCAATGTTTATCGTTTTCCTGAACGGTTGGAATAGTTCAAATGACTGGTTTTGGGGGGCTAAGATCTTGACATTTTTTGTACTTCTTATAATAGTACATTTAGATTCAAAGATGTGTTTTGCACAATTAAGATTTAATTTAAAAAACAAAAATAATTTAATGTAAGAGATTTAGATTGAAAAATTTGCACACATAAATGAATTATCAGATTTTATAAGATTTTATTTCATAAATAACTTTGATTTTGAAATATGGCATTTGAACCTATAAACATGTGTGGACACTGAAAAATTGATGCGTATATAAGAACATTATAGTTTTCAATAAGTTTTCGTATTGAATAATAAATTTTGACAGTTCTATGCTATAAGACTAGGGTCTAAATTTGCATAAAATTTCCTAAAATGAAAGAATTTAAGTAATTTCTGCAGCCTTCTTGGCAATACATTAAAGATTTTTTTAACTAATTACACGTTCTCACTCTCTGTTAGAACCATTATTATTTGTTTTTATCTTTTTCTGAACATAATCATGTATATAGATTGACCTCGTCTTTGTAACTGATAATTACTACTTGCAAATTATTCTCTTACATATTCACTATACATATTTTGGTGAATATTTATTAGTGACACCATGTGTGTTGCACTTCATTAGCTAATTATTTTATTTGTTCTAGATTATACTACTTCATTTTAAGGTAGAATACTACCTATTTGATTGCATTACATTATATTTTGGAATCTAGATAGCAGCACTATCTATATTTATTGCATCGTATTATATATTGTGATCTAGTATATTTACTGTCACATATTTCTTTATTGCTACATTGTATATATTATTACTAAACTGTATTTATATTATATTTGTATCATAATTATATTATTGACTAGCTGACCTGTGCGATTGATATAAATAACGTGTAATCATTATGAGTTAAATTAATTATGCATGGTTAAAACAATGTGTAATAATTAAATATCATATATTTGTAAAATCATTCTATGTGGCATAGTTGTTGAATATAAACTGTTAATCAGATTTATGTCAATAGTTTGTGTTATAAATTAGTGCTTAGAAAATTTGACTATTACTTATTGCTTTAAAAGAAATTTGGATTTTCTTTGAATGTCAACGTTCGCATTAACACAGATTATTTTTAAATAATTAAATTAAAATTATGAAATAGAACTCATACAATACATTCTACAAATTCAATAATTTTTAATTAAGTAAAAAAATTTTTCAAATCAGTATAATTTTGACAAATAATATGTATCTACAGTTTAGATAAAACCAATATTTGAATGGTGGATAAATTAAATATTTTGACAAGTCTAGTTATACCAGTTAAGAAACAAATCAGACTGAATACAATTATATTCTAAATCTTCTAAACAGTCGCAGCTTTCCGCCTCCATGCAAATGATGGCATTTTTTAATTGCTCAATTATCAGGAAAGTATCTGGTTGAAAACACTTTCGAATAAATTCAATGCTTACTATTTTATCACTCATACGTTAAATAGGTACAATTTGTGGACTTATAGATACTTCACCCTCTTCGATTAATTTGTCAGAAGCTGCTCGTTAAGCAACTCTTGAATCCACAAAATTTAGTTCAATCTCATTTAATAATAAATGAGAATAATTTAGTTCAATCTTAAGTTTTTAGCCCAAAGGGATTTAGTCCCGAAGGACTATTACTTTCGTTTGGGCGTTTTGCGTTGTTTCACAAGAAACGGCGTATCACTTTTCAATTTAGTGCTTATGTTTCTTTTTTGGTTATTTTATTTTACTTTTGACGTAGCTTTCTCTTCAAAAATCGTCTGCGTTGCACGGGAAAATAAAAGGGAATTTTAATTACAATTCTAAATAAATAGTCAAATAAATGTGAAATTCGTAACAATATTCTCTAAAACTTTAACGAATTTTTCATTAACAAACTCGAAGATTTCAAAGCCAGAATACCAATGTTGTACAGAAAAACATTTTTATCTCCAGCACTTGAGAGTGTGTACTGAAATTTCTGAAGATATGCTCAATTTAAAATTATTTTGCGTTATTGCTGTTGAACTGAATTTTATGGTTTAAGTGCGAAGAGCATGGTATTTAATAAAGGTAACACACAAAATGTTAAATAAATGCCCCTTTGGACGTAATTAAAATCTGAAACCTTTCAGATTTTTTTTTTACTTATTCGTCTTGCTTTTAAATGTATCATCTCGCACACGCACAATTTAAGCTTTCTTTTTTAGCTACCCTCGGTTCAAACCAACAACAGTTTCAGTAACAATAACTCGTAAATTTGAGTAAAAATAACTAAAATTTAATTAACAAAGAAATCGCATATAAGGAAGATGAGCAGAAACTTTGATCAAAGGAGGATTGAATCAGAGGATTGAAAGAGGAATTGGATAAGAGGATTGAATCAAAAAAGCTGTGCGCATGCCCCTGCCTTGCGGCAAATCGGTGTAAAATGCTTACACCTGGACTGATTGTGCACATGCGCTAATGTACGTTGTGCGAATAGACACTGCTGCGAAACAGCACATTTGACAACTAACTACACTCTTCCCCTGAGCTAAGGCCCTGAGCCTCGGGCAATGTAGAGGTAAGACAGACTGGTTGCTATGCAATAAACGTCACTTCCGCACGGAATTTCCACTTCATTTTCCGCCGGCGAAATTTGAAGGGGTGACTTGCTCTACCGTTTGCTCTCGAGTGAAAAGTGACTCTTTGTAATACAAATAAAAGTTCATTAATTGTTAGCTCATAATTTCTTTTTGTTGATAGCATATAAATTACGCTTTTATATTATTTATTGCTGATACCATTCACATCAGTATACAACGGTGCTTACCTGAAGATTTTGCAGCGATGACATCTTTGGACAGAACTAAAATAATGGCCGCGAAAATCCTCAAGACAAACAAACACTATGCAGAGAACAAAGTCTTTGGTCATTCTCTCTTGATAACACTGCATACGGTAGAATGTGAATTCATTCACCACAGAATGTAGTTCAACGATTTCTAAGTATCACATTAATAAAAGCAGGCTATAAACTTTAAACATTTTTAATGAAAAATAAGTAACTAAAATTGCAAGCTATTAGCATAAAAAAGTAATTTATTTAGAAAGGTTTACTGAAACACGTAGCAATGAATCGGGAGGGCAAGGTGAGCGAGCACGAATACCTCGCATTAAAGAAGAATTACGTGAGCAAGGTTAAGAAAGGTCAGGGTGGGGAAGACTGAGAAATTTCTTGGGATCTCATTAAACGTTTGCTAAGACGTGTATGCGACATTCACATCCACATCCACATCACAATTTGACATGCCTGCGACGTTGTACCACGGTCACGAATGCAATGTGAAGAAAATGTAACATTGCGATGTCACTGCAAGGTCATAGCAACTAAGTGTTCTGTATGGGGTAGGTATTACAAAAGCAGATCAACTAGAGTAGTCTGTTAAGTAGTATGGGGATAAGTATCGTATAACCAAATATGCACATTTCAAACATTTGTGAATACATATTTTAAAGTTATATATCTTTACTTTTATGAAACAAAATGAAATGAAATAGAATTATTTAGATAGAAAATAATGCATAAGACATGTTTCACGTTAATTTCTCAATAATTTTAAGTACCACAGAGACAGGGAAAGGTTGTAAAGAATCCTTTTTTTAATCCAAGTAAAGTTTAACAGAAGGCACCAACTCGTGTTTACAGAAGCCAGAACTTTTGTCTTTAAATCAAAGATAATGGATAAAATAAATTTCATGAAATTTAAGTCTAGTCTAACGGCCTCAGAGTTTAACTAGCGTTCAAGTTGGCTGTGTCCTAAGTCGGCGTAAACAAGCCTAATGGCAAGAATAACTGAACACCGCAGAATTCTAATCGCTAGAGGATCAAAGTTATCAAAGTGGCCTTCAAGCAGCAGAAAACGCTCTGATTTCACCCTCCAAAACCTTCTTTTAAGTATTTCCTTTTTTCTACCTAATTTGAATATCGCGGGCGCTGGAAATTTGCTTCCTAGCAGGAAAATGAAACGAGGCTTGATAGGAAAGGGCGTTAGCATAAAATAACGGATTATGAAATTAAAATGGTCCTTACACGTTGGTAAAAGAAGCCGCGCCTGCTTTCGGGTGCACCATTTTCTTCAATCTCTCTACCCGCCGACCTTTTTATATTTCGCGCGTTTGAACTCTTAGTGTCAGTCCTTAGTTCAAGACATAATGACAAGATCACCAGCCCTCTCTCATGCTATTAGTGCATTGATCTTTCTATGCAACGGTATCAGCATAAGGAATAGTTTTTGTGCTCTGATTAAAAGATTATTAGTGTGCGTAAAAAGTGGACTTTTCGTTACAAATTTTATCTCCTTAAAAAGGGATCTGGAGGATGAACATTTTAATATAAGAATAATGACTGTGTAGTGAGAAAACTTGGATCAAAATAAATTTAACAATGATAAAAAAGGAAGAAATTTAAAAGGTAAGTTTTGAAATACATGTATCCTGAAACTATCAACTTATTATTGAAAGCCGTCATAATAGTTTAATAGAATAATTAATTATCTTTATTTTGATATGTGTTTTGTTAAAAAACATAAATTTTATGAAATAACACAGAATGTCATATAAAAGTTTTTAGAATGGTATTTTGTATTAAATATATTTAACAGCGTTATAATCAGCAATGCTTCCATTATTGTCTAGAATATGCAATAACGCCAGCTAGAATCTGCACATGAATGATTTGCACATGAATTTGCACATATTATGAACTTAAGTTTACACAAGCGTCCTATTAAAAAACACCAAATAACACTCCATTGACAAAAAAGATCTAAAAAATTTTATCAGTAAGTTGTTTTAAAAACAACTCAACTGATTAAAATCAAATATTTTAGCAGGAACTGTAAATAGCGGTAGATATAATATTCATATATTTTAGCAGTAAATATAATATTTATACATTTTGAGAGGAAATGCTATAGTTATATTATTAAGGCGATAAATAAAAAAATAGCTTGTGATTCCTAAAATTGTCCAGTCATCATAAGTCATGAGAGTAACATTAAATCTAGAATACCAAGGGTCTACTTATTCAATATTTAAGAAGCTGTCGTTACAGTTAATAAGGTTCCAAACAGTGATGAAGAACAATATGAGGATATGCTACAACCAAAAAACACGGAAGAAAGATATTCCTCTGACAAGAACGGAAGAAGAAACATTAATTAATAATATATTTGTTGCAGTTATTGTTTCAAAATCTCTTGGGGCAGAAAAGCCTACACCAAGTCCAAGAGACTTTGCCGCACAAGCAAATCGCTGACCTCGTCCTGCTCAGACGACAGCTGTCTCAGGGAGACTCCTATACAATCCAGTAGGTGAGCGGGAGAGGCAGGGAGGGAACAGGCACACGAGGGGAAGGTCTTTTCTCCCTCTCTGAATTTCATGCATCGAAGATGCCCACTTCTGAATCTGGGCAGGGCCGTTACTGACTCAGAACTGACATCAGATCTATTATTCAGAACTGACAGGCCTGGTTGTTCAGTGAAATACCATTGAACAGGAGAAATTTTCCATGCTATGCTAGTTCTATGTTTATAATAGGAATGAATTTCGGTTGGGCATAAATCAGTGGAAGTGGGTGTAGGGAGATCACAACCTTTTCTTGCCAGATCGTCAGCTGTTTCGTTACCATACACCCCAATATGGGACGGTATCTATTGGAGATATATTGATAAGCTTGAAAAGTTTAGATACAATATCCTGTCCGGTCTTATCCATGATCTTAAGCCAGTTTTTAAGGTACTGAATGGAGCTTCTGCTGTCTGTCAGAATCCATATAATTTCACTACTTGAACAGAGAGCATAATCAAGTGCTTTGCGATGGCGATAAGTTCCGATCTGAAGACGGAAAAATGATCAGAATTTCTGATGCTGCATCTGATATCTCCTTCAGCGGTGTTACAATAAATGCCACTTCCTGCTCTACCCTTATCTGATCTACTTCCATCTGTATATATCACAAGCGCCTGGGCTAGGATATCATTAATGATTTCAAGAGCCATTTGCCTGGGGAGATCCGGGTGATGTTTGCACATGACAATATTAGTCGACAATTCCTCACGGATGTTAACATGATTGAAAGAAGTATCTGGAGCAAAACGGCTAAACGGTATAGATGTTTTAACATTTAGATTGATAAAATCCGAATTCCACACATAACTATGTGGGCTGTCTAGCTTTAGGCGTTCATTGTTTGTCCAATTTAAAATAAAGGCTGACGTCCGATTATAAGGACCAAAACTCTTCAGCTTGTTAAAATACTTGTAGGAATTCACCTTAAAACGCATTCTCAAAGGCTCGACGTCCGCCTCATAGTGAATAACGTCGTTTGGGCAACTATTTCTAAGGCCAGTGATGATTCTCGCAGCACTGAGCTGTACTCTCTCCAATATCCTCAAGTTAGTAGTTGAAGCCAATTGATAGATTTGGTAACCATATTCAAGGACAGGGCGGACTAGGGTGATGAATGTTATTCTAAGGGCAGTGGCGTGAGAACCCCAGTCTCTACCCGAGATATACTTCATGATCCGAAGTCTTTTTCTTGCTTTATCTGCCAATTCCTCGATATGCTTACTTCGGTTCACTTCGGGATCCAAAGTGAATCCGAGATAGAAGGGGTCCAAGCGCACTCCATTCAGAGGAATGTCAGGAGAGTAATTATAAAGATGTCTGTTTGTAGTGAAGGGACAGCTGGAGGATTTGGAAGCATTAAAATTAAGTTTGTGTGTGCCTGCAAACTCTTGAACTGCTACCAGACTTTTATTCATCTGAAGTCCCGTTTATTTATGTTGGAACCACTGCTCCACATGACAACATCATCAGCAAAAAGTGCGACTTCACAAGGATAGATGCTTTTTTCTATCCCTGAAATAAACAGCAAAAAAAGGATGGGGCTCAGTACAGAGTCTTGGGGTATTCCCTGATGCATTTTGAAAAAGCTTGAAAGGCTGTCTTGCAGTTTAACACAGAAGTTGCGGTGACTCAAAACGTTCGAGATCCAGGGCAGTGCTCTGCCTCTAATGTCAAAATCTTGTTAGCACTTATTTAAGAGCTTATATTTCCAAACCCTGTCAAACGCGTTAGACAGGTCTAGGAGTGCCGCCATAGTGTGTCTCGTAGGCCTGTGATAATATATTTGAAAAATATATAGTACTTCTTATGACAAAAAGAAACAAAATATTTATATACTAAATCACTTGTTCGAAGAATTTAATCACAATAATCACAACTAGACATTTCGAGGAACTGAGTTCTGGGTTCGGAAGAGACATAAATCCAAAACTCTTTCCGCATCTCACGATGCCAAGAGGAACAACACAGCAATTCCCCCAATTTTCTACAATGTTGCGTCTCACATGAATCATCCCCTGAAAATGTAAACTCGCATGAAACTTTCAACACGAAAACACCTAGAAGGACAAACTTTACATTCGCTGAAATTGCGAAAAGAGTTGACAAACAAAAACGCCTTAATACACTAATTTTTCTAATATTTCCTTTAACAATGAAGATCGAATTCAACATTCAAGAACTTGAAAAATATTCACTACTTTTCAACATTGCAATGAAAATTAGTGGAATTGCGAAGCTTAAAAAGAGCAGGCACAGTCGTAGGATGTACTAACTCGTAAGATATTCAAAAGATAAATGCAGTTTTAGAAACTGACAACACACTGAAAGAAAAATAGAGCACCAAAATTCCGCAAAAGCGGATTCCCAAGAGCGCAGTGACCAATATCTATCACAACACAGCAGAAGAAAAGGTACCTAAGTTAATAACAACAAGTTTCCATATATCAGCCCAAGACATCAAAGTCTCATTTAAACGACATGACAGACGCAGCAGAGCTACCAAATGGATCATCGAATATATCCCTCACACTACCACACGCTTATGGAAAACAGAATATTTTTCAAAAGATGGAGAGAACATAGAATTAATGAATTTACATGATTAAGACGGTGTTCAAACCCCAAGACTTTGAGCATCCGGTGCTTGGCTGACCTTTTCGAAATTACTGAGCATTTTGTGGTGACAAACATGGCACTAAATAATGTTCAGCCAAAATACC
This sequence comes from Stegodyphus mimosarum, assembly GCA_000611955.2. Classification (NCBI taxonomy): domain Eukaryota; kingdom Metazoa; phylum Arthropoda; class Arachnida; order Araneae; family Eresidae; genus Stegodyphus; species Stegodyphus mimosarum. The sequence continues at coordinate 206,523 of KK120630.1, forward strand.
ACATTGCTTTAACTGTAAGCTATACAAAGATGCAATCAGCAGTGATATTAACCTCTAATATGCTGCATACGCACCAAATTGCTTAACATACCTTCGACAAGTGCAAAAAATTAAAGAAAGAACAGATTACTGTTCAAAAAGCTGAAGATGTCAAAATGAGATCATCACAGTCAATCGCACTCAAATATCTAACCCACCACAGTAGTACAAACTCCTAAACATCAGACATTAATACCTTTAATACCAGATATTTCCCTAAGAGAGACACAACAAACAACTAACCTCCAGAAGCAATTGATGACTCGATCCCATCAAATACCCAGCATATCTCTACAACGCTCCCATCATCTTTCCACATCACTAAGTCACAGCACAAGAACTGAGTATATCAAGATTCTACAAATCAATCTAGCAATAGCCAAAAAGCGTCTGAAGATGTCAAGGAATTGATTGAAAATATCTACCAGGACATTATCTGTACAACAGAGCCTTACTGTGTAAAGGGAGAAGTCTGTTGTATGCCACTACAATGGCGGATATTCCAGAACACCACCAATGATAATATGGAAAATCCTAGAGCAGTAATAGTTATCGATACGAAATGGTCTCCTATAATAATCTTTAGTCATAGATATTTAATATAAATTAACATCAATAGTTATAATGAGCAATGAATAACTTCTTCAGTCTACTGCTTTCCACAGGAAAGATCCACACCTACAAGGACTGGAAGCAATCCTGAAATGCCACCGCAGCATGAATTATATCGTTACAGGCGACTTGAACGCTCACTACCAGACATAGCACTATAACGTCACAGATCCAAGGGGACAAAATATAGCAGATTTCATCATAGCAAATTTCTTATCCATTCGTAACACAGATTCAAATATATCTGGTTGAAACAAGTTTTCTGCCAAATAACGTTCTTAATAAAGTTAGAAAAAGCATGAAAGCAGTACCCTTAGTGAGGGTAGTAATCACCACCCAAATCTATGAATTTTTGCCAGCGTGTTGGTAGGTTTTCAAAGCCTTCGGCCCAGAAACTTGGTAGAACGAGTCCAAACACAGATCAACCTCATTTCAGACACCCTGTGCAGAATGGAAGACAGCACTAGCAAGATGTAGATGCACGCGTGAAAAAAGATAGGGGTCCGAAGGAGCGATATCGGGCCTATATGGTGGATGTGGCAAAGATCCCATTCGAGTCCGTACAGAGTCCAGCCGGTGAGTGCAGACACATATGGTCTTGCATTATCTTGATGGAAAATTACCTTTTTGCGTCGGAACTTAGTTTGACGTTTTTCCTTGATAGCAGCCTTAACACGGACTAGCATGTCGCTGTACACCTTACCGTCGAAGATTTTACTCTTTTCCAGATACTCTTTGCGGATAATTATGAGAGAATTCCAACCAGATACAAAGTATGATCTTTTTGCTAGGAAAATTGAGCTTTGCTACGCTACCGACACGCTCACCGGGTGCAGACCAACCGCGTTCCGGCCTGTGTTGTTGAAGTAAATCCACTTTTCATCACAAGGGACGATCCGGTCCAGAATTTTGCCTTTGCGTTGATATTCGAACAGATTAGTGCACGCTCGAACGTCTGTCAAATCACTTGTTCCAAGAATTCAGTCACAAGTAGTCATTTTGTGGAACTGAGCTCTGAGTTCGGAACCAAAAGCAGTTTAAGAGACATATATCAAAAACTCTTCCCATATTTCACATTGCCAAGTGGAACAACACTGCAATTTCTGTAATCTTCCACAATGCTGTGTCTCACATGGATCATCTCTTCAAAATGTGAACTCGCATAAATCTTGCAATGCGAAAAAACCTCTAAGAACAGACCTTACATACGTTAAAATTGCGAAAAGAGTTGACAAACAAAAACGACAGATGCCCGATATACCAGGTCTGCTTGAGTCAGCTCATGCGGTACCCAGCGTTTGAACTAGTACGTCAAGTTTATCTGATGCATAGCGCGACTAATAGACATGGAACTCACGTCAAACTTCATAGCAAGCTCTCGAGTGGTTGCATACTGATCTTCCACAGGTTCTCGCAGGTGGGCCGCATCAACCTCAGTAGGCCGGCCAGAGCGCTCTGCTTCTGGAGTGTTCTTGTTTTTGAACTTTCGACACTAAACCTTCACAGTATCATGTGATACAACATTAGCACCTAAAGCTGTAGACAAGATTTGATGATGTTCTGTAGCTGACGCTTTCAACAGAACTAAAAGTAAATGATGGTTCTAATCTAGTAGCATGATAGTTCCATTTCAGACACCATTGTTTCGGTGTATTTCTTGCATAGTTATCGAGCTTGTTTTAAGTTGAATCATTGTTTGCATTGCATTGTTGGTGGCTTGGTGGGACTTTTGAAGACTGCATTGCAAAATTCAGAGGGTCTTGCAATATTGTCCCTTAGTTGCACAGAGCACTACCTCTCGCTTAGTTCCCATACTTCCAGTTTATTGTTGATTTATGACCTTTGAGTTGGATATGCTCTTGCACTAGCTTGATAATCTATATTCAGAAGCATTGTTTGTTGAGCTCAAACTTCTAAAGTTGACAAAATCCTCAACATCTGACTAAACCTCTTGTGTCAAGAGACCACTACCACACTTAAGTCTGTGTAATTTTACAGCTTCTCCTGACATGACAAAAGTCTTAACAATTATAGCAGCGAATTATGGTATCGTAAGGATGAAGTTATAAGGTTGTATTCGGTCTGATACTGGAACTTTAATCCTACAGCCTTATCAGACAGGTAGCAAGTTATCGTTACGTTGAAAGGTTTTAAACAACCTTTTTTATTAAACTGAACTTTTAACAAACCAAGCACAGCTCATGTTACACATAACCACTATTTGTGGCTATGCAGATTAAATAATAACAGTCAAATAAATTTAAGCGTTTTTCAATAGTTTAAGACTACACAGCTAAATATTAAGCTGGCTAAAATAACCTATCGGCGCGTAAGTTAGCATCGATTGCGAGAGCATACAAAACCTAGGTAACTGCATTCAGCCAGAGTTGGCAGAATTCTAACAACGCTAAGCCAGTGAGAGAAAGTCTCACATAAGATTATCAAAATATCCTCAGCTTAAATATACTACAAGACAATTTGCATTCAGGTGAGCAATACGAAAAGACGTTAAAGTAAAGTCAAAGCATAGTAAATGGTTAGTTTGTAAGGTTTTAGTTAAACTAACAAAGTTTTATTTTAATTTAAATCTTTCTATCTCTTCTCTGTTTCAACTTCCCGTCAGAAGAAGCGCGCGTTTTCAGCTTATGCTAATTTTGAAGTACAGCGAAGTACTATTTAAACCAGAGGTAGAAACCTCTCAGTGTGAGATGCCTCTCCTGTCTGGGCAACTGTTAAACACAGAGACCTACAAAAAATACAAGTCTTACAAAACAAATTCCTGCGACTTATTACTGACGCCCACTATTTCGTTTCAAATGAAACTCTACACAGGGACTTAAAAATTGAATACATTAAGGACTTCATTCATAGAATGAATGAAAATTTCTTTAAAAAAGCACTGACTTGTCCGTTCTTAGACCATTTTGATGTCTTCAACTATTTCATCTATGAAGAAGATAAAAATATCCGTCCGTTCGTAGCCCACCTCTGTGGTTCAAACTTTCCCACGTAGCAATTATTCTGCCTCACTTGACATTGTATATATTGTATATATTGTACTCTTATCATTTTGCACTGCATATTAATGTTATATTTTACCTGTATATCATGTATTTAAATGTATCTTTTCTATTTCGCACTGTTTCTTATGTTTTTCCACATGTCAGGAACATCAATTGATCTTCGATCAGTCTTGTTTTCTCTTGTACTTTCTCTGGACTTTCTCCATTGACTCTGGGTCACCCCCCTCCTTTCCACTTCCATTTTTCATTCACCTATCAGGACTTCTCACCGTCATGTGCCCTTGGCATATTTTCAGGAGCCGATAACGCTGCATTGACTAGCAGCACTTCGGCCATACTTATATGGACTGGACTGGACTGACTCTCAGTGTGAGAGAGCTTTAGTCTCAGATCACGGTCATTCTGCTCGACGTTCGTCTGACCAGCTAGCAGCTAAAATTATAAGCCATAGTGCTTACTACGTGATTGCATATTGAAATAAATTGAAGTGCGCTAGTATTTGTATTCTTGCTACGCACCAGTTAGTTAGAGGCCAAACTCCGCGATTTGCTCTGCCAAGCAAAGTTTAAAGACATTTCTATTTTAGGTTTAGTATTAAGTTTATTTGATTGTTAAGTTAGGCCCAAGTGTGGTCTTTTACTTTCTGTATCCCTCCCGAGTTGGGAAGTGTGTAAATAATAGTGATTTAATAAAAGGAGGATTTTAAATCCCTTTCAAGTGCAGTTATTCTCCAGCACAGCATCTACACCAGAACAAAGCCAACATATTTTTCAGCTCACTGTTCCAGAGCAGGACTGTAGTTCAGAAAGAGTTACTTCAAAAATGTTTGCAAAGAACATGCACAGAACACTCAGTCCTGACAAGTTTAGCATAAAGAACTTACAAAGGGCATAAGAATGAAAACAAAGCAGAAGTCGCAGCGTTTATTTTACTTATGCAGAAATCCTGTAAGCTACGTCCACGGTTTCTTTCGCTTTTCCGGTCGAACGCGATAGAGATTTCCTGACTGAAGAGGGCTCTGTCCATGAAGAAGAGAGTGGGTGTGTTAGACTCTCATGGTTGACGTCGTTTGGTATTACAAAGATAACTTACGGCTGTCAGCAGGTCTGGATTCTTAGAAACTGAGAGATTCCTTGAGTTAAGGTCTTCTTTACAGAGTCTGCCTTAATTTATGATAGTGATAGTCTTAACTTATGATGGTGATGTCTGTACCAAATTGGGAGCTCTTCGTCCGTGTTAGGCTAAACAAATTGCGTACTTAATTTAAATGGATGAAATTTCGCAGTTAGCTGCATCCCTATGCTCCCTGAAGTTCGTGAACTATTCTTTGAGGTGATGATGAGTACGTGCTCTAGGAGTATTCTCGAAGGTGGGGAGGTAATGTGTAGAATACCTGGTTTCGTCTTTTCTCTGAAGATAATTGTAAATAATGCGACATCTGCTGATACTGCTGAGGTATTGTCCGATTCGGAGGGGCCTGAAGAAGAAGGTATTACGTCTTGAGTGTTAATCTTTTCTGAAATTGGTCCTTCAAGGCACGCTGTTAAGTTCCTGTTCAAGTAGGACACTGCCGATGCACAAAAGGCGATTCGAAAAAGTGGTACAGTTATTTTGGCCGAGCTTTTGCTTTGCATTTCTTGGCGTAACTAGAGTTAGTATCTTGTTGCAGACTTCACTGAGGGTGTCTGCCTTTTTACAAGAAGACTTATTTGGCAAAGAGCTTCTTACAATTGAAGATGGAGAGGAAGTGATGCGATTATTCATAGAGATAGCTTTAACTGACTTTGCAGGGAAGATAAGCAATATTAAGTGAAAAACATTTTTTAAAACATTGAAAACGCAAATTTAATAAATTTAAAAAATTTTTATTTGCTAGATGTAAGTTGGTTTTTATTTAATCTTGTGATTTTTTTTGTTTTCCGAATCATTTAAACTACTTAATTTTAATTAAATAAATATTAATTACACATTTGAGTTGACATTTTGTATGGTGATCGTTCCAACAATGGGAGCCTCAGGAAGATTTACCCCCCCCCCGGGTCTCGATTGCTGTGGATCCGCCAATGCTCCGAGGCATTCTCCTTGACTACGGCCAAAAGCATACCACGGAAACCAAAAATCCAGTCCAAATTTGCAGGAGGGGTATGCGCTATATCTTTAGTATCTGCCGCTTGCGAGGTATACACGTGTTCTCTGCGTGCTGTAGCTTTGTATGTTTAATGGCAAGTATAGCTACACTTGAGGTATTAATGTGTCAGGTGTTGTTATGGTCCCTTGCGTTTTCGTGGTAGGTAGATTTTTTTCCTTTTTTGCTGCAGCATGCACCTGCATTATTTGTAATTATGCAATAGTTCGGCACTAAATTTATTCCGGTTGCGCGTCACAGTTGCAGAGCTATGAACCTTAGCAAAGCTTCATTGATATATGTATTATTCGAAACTGAAAAAATAAATATTCCGGATCGGAATTTGCTTTTCAAAGTTTCATGTTGTATTCTTAAATATAAAATATACCCGAGAAATGATTTTATTAAATTTGTTTGAAATATTAATGTGGAGATTTTAGTTGCATTTAGTAATAAAACACTGAATATTCTTTGGGTTTTAAACGATATTAGTATATTGTTTGCTATGTATTGCAGTCCACTAATTATTATAGCATTAGTATATTGCTTAATGAAGAGTTTCCCATGCCATCGTTAAAGCTGATATCCTGGCTGACCATTCTGCCAGTGTGCGAGAACTTAGTAGTTAACTGTTGGCCGGATTTTTTCCGTAATCTTTAACGAGAGAGTTCTTTCATGCAAATATCTCTAAATTAATGGACCACTGGGGTCATAAGTACAGAAGGTTAAATTCGAACTGATATCTCGAATATTGGTTCTTGTTCTTAAGCTCTACTCACTGCGTCTAAGTATAAAAAAGAATAGTTAAACTAATCTAGCAGAATAGAAGTTAGAATAGAAAGTTGTTTGGGAGGTCTTGAGAGTTCTGTTGAGATCTTCGAATCAAGGAGATAGATTTATTTAACAGCTGTTTTTATAACATTATAAGATAACAGTGCACCAAGAATTATTAATTATGATTAATAAAAGTAAAAACTTAGAGATATAAAATAAATTTTGTTTTCCCCCCAAGTTTACATTGTATCAGTTACGTTTATGACAGAAATTTTAACATAAACAGAAACTGTACTCGTAGAAATGATATTAACTCAAAACTGTTTGTATATACAAAAATTGAAAATCAAATAATAAATAATAAAAATTTAGGGTGAGCAAAATCTCAGCAAACATCTGCATTTGAAACGCGCTTTTACATTCATTAAATATGATTAAAGCATAAAATAATGGAAAGCGAACATAATTAAATTAAAAATTAAATGTAACTTAATAATTGAGCAATATCAGATGGACTAATCAAATTTTCCTTATAATTAATGCGCAAAAATCGATAATTTAAATAACACACAGCCATAAACAAACGCTAATGAATAGGAAGCAAAATAATAACAAGCCTACGAGAGGAAAATATTCATTTAAAAATGAATATAATTCAATGAAAAAAGCTAGGTGTGCTGTCTCATATAAATTAAGCAAATCGTGAATTTATTAAATGTCAGAAAGACTCGACAAACAACGAAATATGCGTACTGGTTTTCAGCGCCTTAGGTGGAAAGAGCCAGTACCAATTACAAGGCACTGGCTCTCTCTTAAAAGTCTGTCTTTGAAAACTCTTTTTTTAAATAAAATTTCGAAAAGCCTCTCTTGCACACATTTCTTTAAAATACGTAAAGTTTTCAAGTTAAAATGATTAACATGCAAAAAAAGTAAAAGGGAAAGTCGTGAATCCTACAAACAATGCCTGTGTGACTTTAGTACTCAGCGCTAAGGAAAAGAATAAAAATAAAAACTTTCATCTGTTAATGTGGGATCAACACCATTATTCAGAATCTCACATTAAATAAATAGGTTTTATAAATATGTAAAGGCAGGCAATAGTAAGGAAAAACTGAGACCGCCTACGGTTGCTTGGCGAAAAGAGCATTAAAAATAAATTCTTTAAACTAGTGATCTCTAAATCATGTTTCATGAGGACCGAATGCACGATCTGGTAGCAGCTAACAGACCAAAGTTTCCAAAATAAAATGAGAGTGAATATATATATATATACAACTTATTATTGGAAAAGATATTTACACTGCTGGACATTAAAATTACAACAACAGGAAAAAATGATCTGACGAAAGTGTTAATCACATGAAAGGCAGAAGAGGTTGGGATATGCAAATGATTAGTATTTCATCTCATTTAGATGAAGCAGGAGGGAGAAACGGCATCTGAAGCACTTGCATAAAAGAAAAGTTGTGCAGTGGATTTCCATTCGGAAAGTGCTTTGTAAGATTAGAGTTTGCTCAAAATATCGTGTTATGCTTCAAGTAAGAGGAAATGCTTACCAGCAAATTTCGAAACTCGATAGAAGCAGGATCATTGACTATCGAAAGTGTAAATTATCGTTCCATGATATCGCCGATCGACATCCAATCACTTTCATGGAAATATGGAATCAACGAATTGCTGAAGGTCATACCGAATCGCATGCAGGATCTCAACGCCCTCCCATAACTAACGCCAGAAAGTACAGACATATTGTGAGGTCAGCGCTGAAGAAACCGCCCGATCACATCATAGACCGTTAGTCAGGAAATGGGCAAGTTTGCAACCCGCCTAGTATCCGCTCGTACGGTGCGTCGACGTTTGCAGCAGTGTGGACTATCAGCAAGATGACCATTACTTCGGCTTTTCTTGACAATGCAGCATAGAGATAAACGACAAAGCTAAATACAGGAGTGAAACGATGTCGCCTTTTCAAACGAGTTTCGGTTCTACGTGCAGTATTCTGATGGCCGTATACGTGCCTGGAGTGTCCGAGGAAACTGCACGTCGCCTGCTTGCACTCGATATCAGCATAGGGGCCCTACATCTGGTGTGATGGTTTGGGAAGCCATTGGGTACACGACACGCTCATCTCTAGTTCGGATCGACGGTAATTTGAACGCAGATGGGTACATTTATGACATCTTACGTCCAGTGGTTGTGCCCTATATGCGAGGCCCCAAAACACCATGTTCACGCAAGATAATGCAAGTCGTGTTCTGACCTTCATCGATACACAGGGTTATTCGATTACTGCCCTGGCCTGCAGGGTCTCCAGATCTGTGATCTACTGAAAACATCTAGTCATGGGTTACTGAGAGACTGGCCTGCCACCCCTCTCCAGATAATACGATTGATTAAGCGTGGCCTAGACTTGAAGCAGCATGGAATGAGTTGCCTATTTCTGGCATCCAAGCCCAGTTTGACACCATGCCTAATGGAGTAAGGGTCATTTTAGCTGCCAGGGCTGACAAAATTGGGACTGTTTTAGTTGACAGCTGTTTCTACTAATTTCGCATCCCTGTAGACCTCCAAAATGCTTACAAATTTAATAATTTTCTCTTCATGCCCTACTGTTTGCGTGCAATAAATATCTTTTTTGTATTTGCTTTCCTTCATAGTGTTGCAATTTTAATAGTCAGCAGTGTATATATATCATCTGCAAGGAAAAGAAATTGAATTAGAGTTAAGAATTATTAGAAACTTAAAAATACTTACTAAAGTCTTTCTAACAATTCATAGCTCTAATTCAATTTCTTTTCCTTGGAGAGGATATATAAATACATTTTCTAATAATAAATTATTGTTTTATTACTTAGCAGCTTTAGTGCAAGTTTCAGGCGTCTTAAATTACTCATAATTATTTTAATTATATATATATAATTACTGAGAAAGTTGAGAAATTTTCTATTTGTTGTTGAGAGAAAAAACTAGAAAAACTAGTTGAAAATCTGCGCGCAGTGCTGGAAAATTTATACCATCTAATATGTGAAATAAAATGGAAATAGGTAGGGGATCACGGTTCTTACAATTCTTAAGTAATTCTCTCATATATTTCATTTCCCATATATATTTAATTATATATATATATATATATAAATAAAAAAGGAAATGTCGGAACTAAATAGAAAATTTTTGTTTCTTTTATATGAAGGTTTAACCATTTCTTCTCCTAGTAAAAATTACCCAAATTCAATACGTGTAAATTTAATGAAAACTTCAAATACGTTATCTAACCTGAAAATTAATATGACCAAAATCAAATTAAAAAAAAATTACTGAACATTATACAACACGAAACAAAATAACGATTTATTAATCTCCTCTTTTAACGCTTCAAACAGAACTTGTCAAGGGAAAAGTGTTTTGAAGCCTTAAACCAAGTTGATTAATGAGTTCTGAATACATGTTTCGTTCCCCTGAATAATTTGAGACTCAAAACAACTTTTAGTATCAAACCTTCGCTTTAAAACAACATTCTTGTAGTTCTCAAATGTTCAGATCTTTTCCCTAGTACTCCACTGAGACCAAAAATTATGTACAAAGATAAAAAACCTAAAACAACCTAGAAAAGGCCTAAGAACATAAAAAAAGGCAAAGCAAACTAATTACGTAAACAAAATTAAACCAAGAGAAAAATTCTACATTGAGAATTAAAGAATCAGCCTTTTCTTCAAAATTGAAAAGTAACTTATTCGGTCGAATTACTTAAAGCCTAAAACAAGGGCAGCTCAAATACTTGAAAATTAGCCTTTTGCGAATTTTAAATTATTGTCATAAGATACTCATGAAGATGCTGGAGCGAGCTTAGTTAAATCAAAATATATTTTTATTAAAAATGGAACCTATGAAAATTATGAAACAAAAGACAAACATACCTTTCTTTAATCTTACATCTCAGAGAAAGCTTTGAAAGTAAAAAAAAAATGGATGCCGATAGGGTTGTGCGAATTTACACGAATCCTGCTAAGGGCCTTGCCAAAAAGAGAAAAACAGGGCAAAGAAGTGTATAAAATAACCCGTGGAGGTCGAAAAGCAAAGAACTAAAAACAGTGAAACAGCCGGCGCTTTCTGGGAGTGATCCAGTTGGAGGGAAAACTGGAATGGGAGTCTTAACAAAGTAGAAGGTAAAGAGGGAGAAAAATGGCGTCATTTTCTAATACTATGCTTTTAAGATAATCATCCAAGATGACGATGCTTCTCTACTAGCTTAGCTTTAAAATTGGCTGAAAGTTTCAGGAAAAAGAAACAAAAAAGTCGAAATTATTCACTTAATTGAGTTATAAATACGTCTTAAGAAATTGAAATAGGCCCTTTGTTTAGTAATATAGGATAGAATGCCAATAATTCACTTAAGTACGTAATTAATAGTACTTTCAAAAAATCCTAGCTGAATACAAGAGATTATTAATTACATTATAAGATATTTGTCCCACCTTCTTGGCATGCCTTCGTGGTGTAATGGTCAGCATGCTCGACGCGTATTCGAGAGGTCCGTGGTTCGAGTCCCGGCGAGGGCATTGCTCATTTTTCCTGACTCCTGCTTCCAAAAAAAATACCTAATGTCTATACACTGGCGCCCGAACTAAAAAGGTGGTGGATGATGATTCTTAACCACCGGGACTTGGCGATTGGGTCTCCTGAACTCCAGTCGCTCTTTAAAAGGGGGAGTATATAAGGCATTTCTCCCGCCTTCTTCGCATGCCTTCGTGGTGTAGTGGTTAGCACGCTGGGCGCGTATTCCAGATGTCCGTGGTTCGAGTCACGGCGAGGGCATTGCTCATTTTTCACATTCTCCTGCTTTCAAAAAATACCTAATGTCTCTACAACATATTCACATTGAATTACTCGTTGTAGATATCCTTAAAGTTCAAGTTTGGGTAAAATACATATAAACAACGAATCGAGTCAACAAGTAATCTAAAAGATAAAGTTAATGCCACCTTTTTTAAGGTGTGTGAAATCGCGAGTTTTCGAATTTGATTTTCTAAGAGGATTTTAATAAGGTCTTGTATTTCTTCTTGAAGATAATCTGCTTCGTTGCAAACGTTTTTGATCCTAAGAATTTGGTATTAATAGTATTAATTATAACTTTTTTGAAGATGCTGGAATTCCCGTTGATAAGTTTAGTGGTGCGAAACTTGGAATCTCTTCTTTTATCATATATTTTAATACCTTTGTAGTTTAAACTTCGTAAATCAAGGTAAAGAATTTCTTGTTGCAGTGGGCTAGTTTTGTTTAGTTTAAGGCTTGCCGAATAAATATTTGCATCTTCTATTTCGTTAAGGTTATTGAGTGCAATAATGTCATCCACACGTCTGAAAATGTTGGAAAAATAATTACGTTGATCATTACTACGTGATCATATATATATATATCATTAGCAAGTGAGCATTATAAGTGATCATTTATATAAAATATGTAATGATTTCAAATGTGTAGAGGAAACATTGGAACTTTTAACAACTCTTGATATTGCGTAGATGGCTCAGAAGACCGTAGTGGCTTGAAGGTAGGACCGAGTGGAAAAGCATGATGACGCATTTAGCACAACTGAGCTTGAAGAATCACAATCTTTATTTTTTTTCTACGTATATCCAGTCATCCTTTTGTAGACAAGATATTTCTCAATTATGGTAGAATACAATAAGTTACATTTTAAAGTACGACGTCATCTTAGGCAAATAAGCAGCAGCGAGAAAAAGTAGCGTGTTGCCGGCATGAAGGCGTAAGCGAAAGAGAACGCAGCAGTTTAAAGAAAGACGGGAGGAAGTTGATGGTTTCAGTTCGAGTTAGACAGAAAGTTTTGGTTAGCAATTATTTGATTGAGCAGGGGGTATCTGCAATAAAACGTTACGTAATTTCGAATGATCTCGAATTTGGGAGAAAGGATGAATTTAGGGGGAGAACGCCAAATTTAGAATGTTAATTTTGAGATCGTCAATTATTTTTTTAAAACAGCCATCATATTTTGTTATATATTATATATATATATATATATGTAAAATATAAAACATCTTTCTTTGAAATAATAAATTAAGAATAGCCCTTTAACTTCCGATTTCATTCTAAAAATAACAGCAAAAATTTTTATGTACACAGGTTAAAAAAAAGTACTATGTCATCTCAGATAAAGAACAAAGGAGGACAATTAGGCATAGCAGTAAAGAGATGTTTGGCAGGGCAGGAGAATTTAAAAAGGAATGACGTAATTAATGACGTAATACTAGGCAGGTGCATATGTACAGCTAAGCTGCGCTTGGTTAATTTTAGGCTTTATTTCTCTTTGTAAACGTCATATGATCTCGGAAAGATCTCGATTTTGAGAGAAAAGATGAACTTAGGGGAAGGACATAAAATTCAGAATAGTCAATTTTGAGGTTGACAATTATTTCTTAGCATAGCCATTGTATTTTCTATATCGCCATATATATATATATATATATATACTGCTCGACATTGAAAATGCAACACCAAGAAGGAGTGGTCAGAAAGTGATGAAATATGAAAAAACACAGAGACAGCAAGCAGCAATAAGTGATCTTTATTTCAAAATGATAGTCAGAATACAGAGCGAGAACGGCGTCGGCTCAGTAGGATAGTTGATAGTTGACGGGGGACGATAATTCGAATTGGCATAAGGATCATATATTCATTATTTAAAACCTTGTACAAAAACAACTTGTAATTCGAAATAGCATAATCATCATTATTCAATATTTTAGAATTAATAGTAATTTGTACAGGACAAAGTGCAGCTTATAATTTAAAATAGCACAGTTATCAGCACATCCTATGATTTAATACAGCTAATGAATTCCATACGATCTGTGACTCATTACATTCAGCTTATGATTTAAAATATTTAAAGAGATTAATACCATTCAAGTTAAAGTGTCTCTAATAAAATTGAGAATTCAATACAATTATCAATACTTTGATGGAATATTACAGTGTAGTATTAAATACTAAATACTAAACAAGACAAAACTAAAATATTAAGTACAAAACTAAAATACATAACGATGTGCAATTCTATACTTATTGTTCAATATCATATTACTTCAAATCCGGAGTCCCTAGGTTAAGTAGAAGTGGAGATATTGATTTTTGAAAACAATTCACTAAATTGTGGACTTAAAAATTTTTTCACTAAAATCCTAAGCCTACTAGCGTAGCCACGTGGTTGCCATGCGGCAGCCTTCCGTTGGAGGAGCGACTGAAGAAGTGAGCAAAAGTGAATCTTTTGTTATAATCACAAAAACACAACTTTTTAACGAAATACGTAACGCATACACATAAATGAGATATCAATCAATGCACGAGATATTCACACACACTTTACAAACAGATTCGCACTTTGGATTCCAAGATTTCCACTGAGAAAACTGCAAAAAACACGGAGCTCATACGAACGGTGTCCGACTAGGTTGAATGTCAACTCGGCTCTGGGCTCAGTAGGATGTAGGACCACCGCGGACAGCGATGCACGAAGAAACATGTCTAGGCATAGAGTCAGTAAGAGTGCGGATGGTGTCCTGAGGATGGCCCTCCATTCCTTTTCAACCATTTGCCACAGTTCGTCTTCTGAACGAGGCAGGGGCAGAGTCTGCAAACGGCGTCCAATCACATCCCACAGATGTTCGATTGGTGACAGGTCAGGAGAATACGGTGGCCAGGGAAGCATCTGTATACCTTGCAGAGCATGTTGGCAGATGCGAACACTGTGTGGTCGGGCGTTATCCGGCTGAAAATTTGCATTAGGCAGCCCCTGAAGGTAGGGGATTGCCACCGGCCGCAGTACATTATCCAAGTATCGTTGGGCCGTCATAGTGCCCTGAATACGAACGAGAGGTGACCTGGAATCGTAGGCAATAGCGCCACAAACCATTATGCCACGTTGTAGCGCGGTGAGGCGTTCCACAGTTACTGCCGCATTAGATCTGTCTCCACGTCGACGCCACACACGTATGCGGCGACTGTCACTGGATAAACAGAAGCGTAACTCTTCTGAGAACACGACGTTTCGCCATTCTGTCATCCCCATCGCTCCAGTCCGGCACCATTCTAAACGTTGGCGTCTATGCTGTGGGGTCAAAGGTAATCTTCTTAACGGACGCCGTGAGTGCGGGCCACGTTCAACCAATCGACGGGAAATGGTTCTCGTCGACACGGCAACATTCAGGGTATCTTGCACATGCTGCAGAATCGCGGTACAAGTGGCTTCCGGGACCGCCACAACTTGTCGGCGGATGCGTCGATCCACGAGTGCTGACGTCACTCTGGCTGCACCTGCACCCCTCCTTCTTCCCACATTCCATTTTTCCAACCATGTTCGCCATAGCCGATGCACCGTGCTCGCATCCATGTGGGTATCAGCTGCGATATGACGTAAGGACCAACTCGCCCTTCTCAGTCCGATCACCATGCCCCTAGTAAAATCATCTATCTGCTGGAAGTGCCTTCGCTGACGGCGGCCTGGCATTCTCTGCTGTTACACGTATCCTCCGGGACAAAATCCAACTTTCTTCGATAATTCGTCTCGCAGAAATAATGACACAAATATTTGCCCATTCCTTATATCTTACTTCACGTGCGTCGAAGAACCTGCGCATTTCACATCATTCGCATAACTCAGTGACATGCGTCTACTCTAAAATTTGCATAAATTTCTGACCACTCCTTCTTGGTGTTGCATTTTCAATGTCGAGCAGTGTATATATAT
>KK120630.1:233127-261562 GCA_000611955.2 Stegodyphus mimosarum
CTTTGAAATTTATCCTATACTTTTTAATAAAAAGGCAAACTTAAATTTTTCTTTAAAATATCTGCAAAACTTTTAATATATATTATAATCAAATTCGCTAAAACAACCTTGCATTTGGCGTACATTCATTAAAAACACTCAATCGATTTCGAGGGCAGCTACAGGTCCCTCCTCATCAGGAGAACAAATGTACGCCAAATGCAAGGTTGTTTTAGCGAATTTGATTGCCACATTGGCGTTGTTTCTCTTCTATTGTAATATATTATAATATTTATGTTCATAATGAAAGTAATTAAAAGTAAATTAATAAGCTCAAGATTTGCGCTAAAGCTGCAAAGTAATAAAGCAATAATTCACCCTAAATTATAAAAAGAAAACTCTCCATATTACACCACCAAGCAACGGAAATTCAATTAAAAAAAATATCATTGAAAAGGTACTTTTCAGAATTAAAAAAAAATAGAATTTTCAGTCCTCCTTGCTTTAAACACAGTTAAGGAAAAATTAAATAGTAAAAATGCCAAAATCAAAAGTAAACTTTTTAAGTATTTAAAAACCAGTTATTGTTATTGATAGCAGATTAATCGACTTATCAAGGGGATAAACCAATCTACCATCAATTAACAGTAACTAAAATAAGAGAGAGTGTTTCATCTTACTTCCAAGTAAGCATCAAATTATTTGCTAGATTCAAATCACTAATTGCTACTCAATCAAAATAAAGATATTAGTCACTAAACCAAAAGAATCCTATTAAAAAGCAAATAATCTTTAAGATTAAAATTTTTCACTGAGAACACAATTAATCTGAACGAGATGCTTACTTTAGAAGACATATCCCCTACACTCTCCTTTCATTTCAAATACAAAAGTAAAAACTAAAGATTCAAGAACAATTTTTAAAAAATCATAAGAATATTAAAAGAAATCCATAAAATTAAAGTTAAAAACTGTAGTAAAAAGGAAATTTAAAAATCAAACTAGTAAGCAAAAATTAATCAACTTGCCTTCAAAATTTTAGAATTTCCGTTGCTTGGAGATGTAATATGGAGCGTTTTCTTTTTATAAGTTATAATATTTATGTATGTATATGTGGAAAATCAGAACCGCCAGCGAGGTGACGTCATCTGCCGCCAGCCCAGCGCAGCGCAGAGAAGCGAAGACACCACCAGAGGTAGACGAGTTCCAGACCTGGTAAGGAGCAGACGGGTTCCTTCAAGGCTTAGGTTCCGGGTCCAAGCGGATGATGCTTGTCTATAGCTAGCCATGGATGAGAACAGACGTGTTCTCTTAAGGCATAAGCTTACGTGCCTGTAGGACTGTTAAAGACTGGTGGTGTGCGAGAATTACTCAGTATTACGCGAAATGTTATGAATCTACAAATCTTTGTGGGGTTACCGTTACCTTTAGTTATGTCAATTTATCATGTTATATTATCATCCCATCTTTTATCATTTTTCATTCACATTAGTAATTTCCTAATAAATTTACTTTATACTTATCTCGTGCTTTTGATTATGTAACCCTACATATATATACTTGTTTCCAAAAATTAAGTAACAAACGGAAAAAATATAAAGCAAATTGTACGAAACATGGAGGGGGGATATTTATTATATTACTTGCAGCATTTCCTAGAGTTAAAAACTCTAGGAAATGTTATATACAGTATTTAAGATTTTGTGATATCACGAGGAACATAAAATCTCCTAAATTCGTTCAAATAAATTAAATGCAAAACGTTTTTCAATATGGAATATTATCACCCCGAGCAACACAGGATTGACATACTACACTGGTGTGCAAAAATTAAGGACGAGACGGTTTTTTCAATATAACTTTGCACAAAAGCTTTCCAAATCAACACATTTAATACCGTAAGATCCCCAATACGTAAGGACATGAGTAATGTAAGCAACACTTACTAAAAGAGAAATCAGAGGGATAAAAAGAAGCTTTATTGAAAAAGTAGCATGGAGCGCAATGCGACTGAAGGCCGAAACATGCCTGTGATGGGTGTCCAGCAAGAAACATCCGGTCTTTAATAGGGGATATGATCTCCCCTGACTGCTAGGCAGGTTTCACAGCTTCTGCCCATGCTGAGAATGAGGGTGTCAATGAGTTGTTGAGGCATTGCTGCCCATTCGTCTTGCAGCGCCAATCGAAGCTCCGGAATCGTTACTGGTGGTAAGGTACGAGCTGCCAAGCGTCTGCCTAGAAAATCCCATACATGCTCGATGGGATTGAGATCCGGAGATCGTGCCGGCCAATCCATACGTTCAATATCCTCACTCTCTAAGAGCTGTTCGGCAGCTACTGTGCGATGACATGGTGCATTGTCGTCCATGAAAAGGAACTGCGGACCCATAGCGCCTCTAAAAAGACGCACATATGGAAGAAGAATCTCGTTACAATAACGGGTCCCGTTGACTGAACCTGCGTCGAAGATGTGAAGGTCTGTACGACTACCAAGCATGATGCCTCCCCAAACGAGAACACCGCCACCTCCATACCTGTCCCTTTCAATGATGTTCGAGGGATGATTGCGGCTTCCCCGCTCTCTCCAGATGAGTATGCGATGAGAATCGCTACTCAGACTGAATCTGCTCTCATCTGTAAAGAGTACTCGTCCCCATTCATTGTCTCTCCAATTCCGGTGTTCCCGGCACCACAGAGAACGCCTTCTCCGATGGGCAGGCGTTAGAGGTACACACCGTACAGGGCGTCGTGCAAACAGACCACCACCGTGCAGTCTTCTGGCCACGGTAAAACGCGATATCGGTCGTCCAGTCGCCTGTGTCGTGTGTCTAGCGATTTCTCCCGCTGTTTGCCGCCTGTTTCTTCTGGCCTGTAAGGCAATATACCGGTCATCTGCGGGTGTGGTTCCTCGTGGACGACCACTACTAAACCCCCGGATAGCTGTTCCTGTAGTTTGAAATTGTCTCCAAAGTCGTGAAACGATGCTGTGATCTGAACTCTGCAATCAATTCCGAACTCTGCAGCCACACTTGTCACCCTGCGGCCTTCTTCCAACTTCCCAATGATTCGACATCGGGTAAAAGCATCCAGATGTCGTCTAACAGATTGATTATTCGCCATTTCTTGCTGAGGCAGCAACTCGGTGTGATTTTAACTGCTATACGGCGTGCAATCTCTTTGCCAGAAATACTGATCTTACACCGACAACATGCTTTATACTACTCAGACACTCCCCCAATACGTCTACCTGCATATCTGCGCATGTGCTACCGTACATCACCTTACTTAATCTCCTGATTGGTTTTTCTGTCCGCTCTGCCTCTTCGTTCAGCTGATATGCTAATTTTTCGACTTCGTCCTTAATTTTTGCACACCAGTGTATTAATGAAGTAGTCAATGATGTGCATGGTTAGCAATTCCCATTGATCACGTAAAGAAATTCTAAGCCCATTTAGCGTTTGGGAAGGGGTTGGAGGATAGCAACGCGCCTCCCGAGAGCGTCTTACACATACTCAATGGGATTGAGTTCGGGAGGGCGTGACGGACATTTCATTTGGACCACAGTTTCTTCTTCAAGATGTTGGTGCACAAGCCAAGCAGTATGACAGCGGTTATTAAGTGCTTGCAAAATAAAGGTACTGTCAATTGCAGCAGCGGAGAACAATAGAATCCAGTATGTCGTCTGTTATCTCTGAGCACTAAAAGATCCATGCGGTAGAATATGCAGGTCTGTACGCCCACCTAAAGTTACTTCTTCACATACAGGAACACTACCTCCCGCATACGTATGCATTTCCCGTATGTTAGAGGGAAAATATCGAGTGTCTGATTCTCTCCATATATAAACACGTTGATAATTACTCTCTAAAGCAAAGCGAGACTTGTCAATGAACAGAACAAATCTCCACTGATTTTAACTCGCTAATCACTCCCAGAAATAACTCAGCAGTTTGAAAGTTCTCTCCCACAGGAGTGAGAGAGAATACCCCAGTCCCTCATTTATAACTTCATTGATTCCATGCCTCGTATGTCTGTGACGTTGCTTTCGGTTAAGAGTAATCATATCTCTTATTGAAATTCTTTGTATTCGAGAAATCACATTTTTCGTTTATTTGTACAATATTCGCATATTGTGATTTTTTTATTTAACCGATAAACATCGTCAATAAAATTTAATTATTCTTTGCTTCTTTTTCTTTTGTCATATCTTACAACACCTACACATCATTTATCGGTCACCAAAACATTTCTTCATCCGCAATTTATATCCAAAATCATAATATCCTCTAATTGTTTTGAGCAGTGTATATAACATGCAAATATTTAGCATTCTTTTCCTGCGTCAGTTTCTTTCGTTCATTTAATTTTTTTATTCATAATTATGGCATTTTAGGTTCTTTTTTTTCATTTTTACTTCCATCTTATTGATTTCCCATATTTGGCGTTTGTAAAATTAAGCATATTTTGAGAAATACGTAGTTACTAGAATAATCTGTTCGTTTATCACTTCATTATATTCTACGAGCATTTATTTTCTGGAAATTTTAGATATCCTTTCTGTCAAACTTATGATTTACATAAAACCTTCTTACAAATACCTTACATATAAATTTTTTAATTTCTTTGGAAAAATAAAAATAATGAGAATATGAAGAAATTATTTTTATTAATTTATAAATCAAATTTATTACTTTACGACAAACAGAGGTCCACCAGCGGCTGAGCGGTGTAGTCGCAGAACACTGATATTTTTTTTTTCTTTTCCAGTGGCAGATTGTGAACAGTTACAGTTCGTAACAGAGTCCATTAATCTATACTAAGGCCAGATGGGGCGGTATCTTTATTATGGAGACACCTAATAGGTGGCGACCATTGCCTCCTATGAAGGGACGGACAGTTACAACCATGCCTTCTCCGGGATTCGAACCCAGGCCCTTCGGTATTGCAGTCAGGCTCCCCTAACCGTCTCCTCCGTCTAGGCGACCTGAACACTGATAGTTTAGTCCGGGGTTCGAATCTCGGCGAACGGACTGGTTTACATTGGCGTTTTCATGGTTTTCCTCATGTGTAACGTGGATACGAGCTAGTTTACTTTGGAAAGTTCTATGAAGGCATCCCTCCCTTAGGCAATAGCTCTCGAGTGCTTTGCCTTAGTTAAATAAAAAAAAAGTTAAGACCAACAGAGATTTATTCAAGCAAATAAATAGTTGATATCCAGGTGCATATATGTACCTAATCAAATTTCTCTCCCTTATAAAAAAAGGAAGTAATTTAAAATGTCACAGTCTATGCATTTATGTAATACTTCCCTTAATCAAGTATTTATTAATTTTGTAGCTTGTACGAAGTATTTTGAAGAGATATTCTGAAGTTTACTTTTCCGCTTTTAACTTCATCACTAAAATTTAAAAAAATATATATAATTTGACGCAATATCTTAGATCTAGACACATTTTGATGCATATTTTTAATGCAGCTTCTTTTGCACTGAATATTAAGTGAAATTTTTAAAAAGTGCTTTCACTTTGGAAAGTTTAGCTCTAAAATTTCTATAAGCTGAAAGATTTTATTTAGGTAAATTGCATTTTCGACTGCAATACCAAAGGGCTCGAGTTCGAATCCCTGAGAAGGCATGGTTGTAACTGTCCGTCCCTTCATAGGAGGGAAAGGAAGGTCCTCTGTTAGGTGCCTCCATAATAAAGTGACCGCCACTTCTGGCCTTAGTAGGAGCCAAGCCGAAGTCGACTAAGGGCCCGGCATTTGTAATATATATATATATATATATAACCAATACGTTGAAATCTTTCAAAAGTACACTTTCTTAATAATATTAACATTTTAAAATATTCATTTTTACAAACGCTTCTGGATTCAAGTTAAATATACAGTTTCTCCAGGTTTAAATTTCAATCAAAACTTTCAATCAGCTTTGTGATATTACTTAAATGCGAAACGGAGGAACGAGGTACCGCATGAATACCTTATATTGAAATATTACAGTATTTTAAAAAGCACTTTTATTCTCAATTAACGAAAAGAGTTAAGATATTGCTTGCGTGCAACTCGGGTTTGGAGGCAGCTGCTAAGCACTCTAAGTAAAAGTGCTACTCAAACACTTCCATATGCTTTTATCTTTTCCCTCAGAACGCTATAAGCATTTATCAACAACACAGCAGACATGCTGTAGCGCCTGATTTCTAACCTTTCATGTTCATCTATATGTTGCACAGAGATGCATATTTCTATTACTTAAAATTTTCATCAAATCAATGTTAAATATCCCGTTCAACCAGGATCAGGGGAATTGGTATTACTTGATATTTTGAAGATCTTATTTTGTTAATAGTGAACTGAGAAAATTACAAAAGCATCCAACAATTTCTTGGAAACTGTTGACATTTTGATAAAATAAAACATCTGTATCTATACTTAATTTTCGTATTTACGAAACAGATACGAATAAATGCTAATTTTACCAGTATTAGCGATTAAAATACAGAATATTACTTACGAGCTCTTTTTAAATAAAATTGGTGAAAAGTAAATATTTAAAGATTCGTTTAATTCGCGTTAGGCTCGCCGTCCAACTCACCGCAGGTTATTCTGAGTCCTTTTCCTGCCTTTTACATGTACCCTACTGCCCATTTCTATCCTGTACCGCACTTAATCATTCGCTCCCAGTCCTTCACTCAGCGAGCTCAGTAGTGTCAATATGAAATAGGCTCAACCAAAATGTGAAATAGCACACATTTCTATTGTTTTGTTTTCTAGACATATTTATAATTTAGTTATCGCAAATTTTTATCAAAATGCATTTCCTTAAAAAGGGGAATAATTAACAGAATAAAGGAGTTCCCACACAAAAATTTGTGCTTAAAAGACCGGCATATCATTATGGGTAAATATTATAATATTCGTTTAGAAGACCAGAAAAATAGGGTACTCTGTGGGAAAATACGTCTAATATTAGTCAGTTAAAAGAAGAAAGATTTACCCACTCTAAGCCAATACGGGACTCAACGGCAAACTACTATTGTTGATAGCTTTCAAATGCAAAAACGTGCCAAAAGGAATTGTTTCATAAGGGCGCTGGTCATAAAGATGCCTGCACCCTTATGCAAGTTGGCCACTATTCGAAAGAAACTTTCATGAGGATGGCCTGGCATGAAGGGGCAGGTACACTAATGAAGAGCAGTTTCCAGCTTGAAAAAGACAGCTTTCACAAGGGTGCAAGTCTGATTTTCGTTTGCAAACTAAATCGTGATTTAAACGACAATCGAACTTGAATAAAAATGCATCACATAAAAGTGCCACCACCGTTGTAAAAGTTGCCACTTTCAATTTAGAAATCGATCTTCATAAGGTTGCCCCTTATGAATATTTTATGACATTTATGGCACCCTTATGAATATATCTGTCTTTTCGAATTGCAAACTGACTGCATAAGGGTGCGGGTACCTTTATGACTGGGCACCCTTGTAAGAGCGTCCCTACTAAAACAGAAAGACAAGAATTTGTTGAAGATACGATGGAATGTCTTAAAAAGGCAATATTCTGAAATAAGGTAATCCAGCTGTGGTTGATTATTTAGTAAAATATGTATCAGATTCAGATAATCTTTCTTCTGAAGATACGTTGAGTAGTAAGTATGCATTACTTTGCATATATTCTAAGAAAAAAGCAGTAAAAAGGTAAGCGTGTGGAGACATTAGGTTATTTCGAAGCAGGAGACGTAACGCGTCGAACATGCTGACCACTACACCACGAAAGCATACGAAGAGGGCGGGAGAAATATCTTATATACTCCCCCTTTTAAAGGGCGACTTTGGATTCGGGGACCCAACCACCAACTCCTGGTGGTGGAGAATCATGATCCACCACCGTTTTTACTTCGGGCGCCAGTGTAGAGACATTAGGTTATTTCGGAAACATGAGTGATGAAAAATAACCAACGCTTTCGCCGGGAATCGAACCACGGATCTCTCGGTTACGCGTCGAGAGTGCTGACCACTACACCACGAATGCATATGAAGAAGGCGGGAGAAATACCTTATAAGCTGTAGTAACCGATGAAATCTCTGACAAATAACAAATGAAAACTACTGACTGAGAAACAGAGTAGTCATTTTTTTAGGCAAAAGCAAATTTTTTAAACTCTGTTAACCATTCTATTTACTCTCAGGTAATCGTTCATACGTTGAAGGAATATGAAATAGAATATTCTCAAGTAAAAGGTCTAGTATCAGACTACGCCCTGTACTACTGACTGCTTTAACTTACTGAAAATAGACGTTGGAGAGCATATTTTACATTTTCAGTACTAGGCACATAAAGCGAACGTTCTTGACGACGTATTTATAAAGAATTAGAAAACTTAGCATCATTATACCTAAGCAAGTTTCTTGCACGCACAAAAAAATAAGTAAATAAAATAAAATAAATAAAATAAAAAAAATTTTTTTAATAAAAGAATAAATAAAAGAGTGTACGTTAGGTGCTTAAAAAATGACACATCAGTTAGCAACAGAATGTTTCCTGTACATGGGTTATAACAAGATGGAATTCTTGGTTCGAATTTGTTGCTTATTTCACTGAACATACGGAGTTTGCTATTGGTAGCTTTTCACGATGACTATGAGGATTAAATCTTAAGTATCGGTTTTTCTAAAGGAATGTTTTGTGAAAGTTCTGTATCTTGAAATTCAGTTCAAATCGCTACATGATTTACAGTCTTCTATTGAGATTGAATATCAGTTTGAAGACAAGATAGAACGTATTTCAACAAATGAGAAAACTGAAGATTTTAAGAAGCCCAGAATGATGTTAATGACAGAACCAGAGAAGAATTTAAATTAATTGACCCTAGGCATGCTATGAAAAATAATAAATGTGTGCTATAAGCTTATTTTCAGATTATTTTACCCTCTAAATCCGCTAGCATTCGTTCATCAACTTTGAAGTTCAACTGATACTGGCAAAGCTTCTTCAAAATACCAGTTTTTAAAGGAATTCCAGAAGACGAGCTCGCTGATGGGTACTTCTAAAAGTGGTCAATCAAGATACTCATATTGATATCATACATTTTTTTTAATAACAACATCATTTTACGAAATCTTCGAAAGGGCGGTTGTCCCGTTAATAGTATGGTTGGCTGAGACATATTCTGGTATATATAACATCGTAATTACAGATGAAAGCTAAATTCTTAGGAAGAAATTATAAGAACTCTAACGATATCAGCCTCAATTCTTTTCCTATTATAACATTAGTTTATTTGATTGCAATAGGTTTGAAAAACAATGACTTGTACTTTTTAATTCCTTTTTTTTTTCTTTCTCTTTTCATTCCACTTCCCCTTTTTTATGTCATTTTCTTTTTTCCTTTTTTTTATGAATAAAAGCGAAATTTTTATTTTTAAAGTTTTATTTTTCGGAAATTTCGAATTTTTAATGCAAAAATTACGGATCCCTGAAGATCTGTAATAATTTGACTTTGCCCACAGCTGGATTTAGCTCATACTAAACAACACGACTACATTCTTGATATCAAGAAATGTCTGTTCCTTTTTTCAATTTAAATGCCTATGTAATTAATATACGATTAATGCATAAATTATGGACGATTACTCAATCAGCCACCTATCTGATTTTATATATATAGTGCACATATATATAAACTTAATATTAATCCGCTCCTGTACAATATAATCTATATGTAGAATGCTCCATAGAAAAAAAAACCCTACAACTAAATCTGTTATAAGTGTCTATCGTTACATTACTTAGCTGAGACGAATTTACTAATCTTATAGTATTTTATCCAGCAAAATCTTCTAACATAAAAGGATAAGCATAAAGAATGCCCTCTAACAAAAGGCTTTCTTTTAAAATGGAGAACAAAATTTCTCGTGAGTAAAATGGAACCTCTGTGTTTAGATTTGCAAAATCACTGATAAATAGGCCTGATGATATTCTGGCAATAAATGCAATTCTGGCAACTCAAAAATGATAGTCTGGAATAAGGTTTCCATTGGAAATGACAGCAAATTTAATAGGTTCATTTCTCATTTTCTGCACAATGATCTGAGCACCCCAAGATTTCGGCTTGTACTGGCGATTCATCATTAATCATCCGTAGACGCACAGGGTTAAAGCTGCAAGCACATTTCACAATCTCCTGAAATTATTCCATAATCTTTGCATCACCCTCAAGCTAATCATTTCAGACACCAGATCCTCAGCACTCATTATATACCCCCCAAAAAATGAAAAATTCTTCTTGGCAGACGAGTTATCAAATTAAATGGCAAGGATATTAAAATAGTAAGGGAACTAAAATTTAAGGCTTGAATCGGGGCAGGATTCACATAAATACTAAATATTACTGAGCTCAGATTTCGGATTTTTGCAAGAACCTAAAATCTGAAACAGTTCCAAGGGGTCAATTGGAGCATCAGCATATACATACAAAAATACTCTACGCAATAGTAATAGAAAAAATAATCTGTCGCAGATATATGACTGCAGCCTATGCAATATAGCAAAATCAAGCATTTTCCCAATGTCCAGCGCCCTCTCATGTGCATATCATATCACTAAGACGATGGCTGCTGCAAAATGTCCTGGCAGGTCCTCTTCCATCACATATTCAAGCAGGATATGAAATGTACCATTAAATCGCACTGTTCAGCATCAAAACAATTATTTGCCACTAGAGTCTCTTCCGGACTTCTACCAACATCCAGCACCACAAGTCCATATCCCTCCCACAAAAAAAGATCAAACAGCAAATTTACACATGCGGCCAACACATATCTCTGAAGCCGATCTTCTGCCAACTTTATGCACGGATGACTCATCGAACGAGTTAGGAGTATATTTGCCACGGACGGCTCATCGAAGGAGTTAGGAGCACGGACGGCTCAGTTATTATCGAAGGAGTCAGGAGTACGTTTGCCAATCTGAAATCATTGCAATAAGATTACATACCAATGGAAAGAACACATCAGATATTCCAACAATGTTTTCCAAGAAGAGGCATTAGCAATAGCCAAAGCACTCAGATATATCACTGAAGGAAATATACACTGTTTACGACTTTAAACCTACAGCCAACGTCAATAGCATGTATATATCACTAATAATAAATTCTGTATAAATTCCGAAGACTGCAGCGACGTTCTTGCGGTAAACTTGATTTTAAGCACTTAAGCGAATGCATTCCAAAATCGTTCGATTTTTAATTTTAGAAACTTGGCAGGGGTTTTAATGGCTAAAACGTATTAATGTTATGAATACAGAACAGACATCTAATTGAAAGCAAAACAAATGCACATTCAGGCGGCAATTGCGAGGAAATCGCTGACAAGCTCGCGAAGGAGGCTGACAATAAGAACCAAAGCCGATATTCAAGATATTCCACTGTCACATTATTGAGATCTATCTCTCCTGTTCCACATAGACTAATCTAGATCCTAAAAAATGAACCTGGCGAATTCTCGCACAAGCGTGAATTCGTCAGGTTCATTACCAGCACAGAAGAAGGGTGAAAATAAACCTTTATTAACTCCAACTAAGAACAGAAAAACCAGTACTCTGCGCAAAAGAAAAAAAAAAATCTGGGAGGTTTCAGATTTTAAATTACGTCCAAAGGGGCGTTTTTTTAACGTTTTGTGTGTTACCTTTAGTTATTAAATATCATGTTTCTCGCACTTAAACCATAAAATTCAGTTCAACAGCAATATCGCAAAATAATTTTAAAATGAGCGTATCTTTAGAATTTCCGATACACAGTTCCGCGCGCTGGAGATAAAAAGGTTTTTTCTTTCTTTCTTTTTTTTTTCGTAGAGTGTTCCCATTGCTCGCTTTGAAATCGTTGAATTTGTTCATCAAAAATTTCGTTAAAGTTGTTCAAAATAGGAAATAGATATAAAACAAATTCTATATTCCAAATTTGGGCTTCCAGATGCGCATATTCGGGCGGAAACGTACGTTATTCAAAATTGGATGGCTCTAGGTACCTTTTTTTTATAACATTTGAAGAAATATACATACATTTTTGCAGATTCTTCTTATTTAATTTCTCTAAATATAATACAGAGCTGCAATATTTGGTGGCAACAGTTTGAAAAGTGATCCAGACTTTTAATGTTTCCAACGCAAAAGCGCAAAACGAAATAATAGTCCTTCAGGGACAAAGCTCCTTTGGATTAAAAAGAACAGTTCTACATCTCCCATTCTACTGGGCCGATTGACGAAATTCAAATTGCGTTTTTTATGTTCTCGAAAGAGTGACTTAGGATATATATTAGATTTATATATTGCATCATTCTAAAATCGGTATTTTGACACAAATCGGACTTTTTCTGAAATGACATGAAAATGCTTTTTCGATATTTCGATTTTATGACTCCAATTATGCCTGAATATTAAATTTTGTAAAATTTGGTGAGAAATTTCCGGAGGAATTCAAAAATTTATCTTGTCGTAGTTTTTCAGTTTTCGCCAAGAATAATTTATTTGGCGAACTTCTTACTGTACAGCAACCTATTTTCCTTTTCTTTTTTTCATTGCAGACGAGACGAAAAAAAGTTATCGTTCATACTTTCAAATAATTTTAACAAACTGCGTAAACCACATTTGTGTTATTCTCGCTTTTAAGAAATATTCCAGATTTCAAACCTCGCAAATATATAAATTCGCTTAGGAAATTCTTAACAAAAAAATTATTTTTTGCAGGTTGTAAGGTTTTAGTTAAACTAACCAAGTTTATTTTAATTTAAATCTTTTCTATCTCCTCTCTGCTTCAACTTCCTGTCAGAAGAAGCGCGCGTTTTTAGCTTATGCTAATTTTTGAAGTTCAGCCAAGCACTATTTAAGACAGAGGTAGAAACCTCTCGGTGTGTGAGAGCTTTGCCTCAGATCACGGTCACGCTGCTCAACGTTTGCCTGACCAGCTAGCAGTTTAAATTTATAAGCCATAGTGCTTACTACGTGATTGCATTGTAAAATAAATTAAAGTGCGGTAGTATTTAGTATACCTTGCTACGCACCCTTTTCGGTAGAGGCCAACTTCCGCGAATTGCTCTGCGAAGCAAAGTTTAATTTAAGTTCTATTTTAATTTATTTAAATTTATTTGATTGTTAAGTTCGACCAAAGTGTGGTCTGTTACGTTCTGTATCTCTCCCGAATTGGGAGGTTTGTATTTAATAGTGATTGAATAAAAGAGGATTTCAAATCCCTTCACGTGCAGTTATTCTCCAGCCCAGCAGTTACATCAGAACATAGCGTACCTTCCGCTCCCTGTTCCAGTTCAGGACTTAGAACGTAAGGATAAGAACCCTTTACAGAATTTACCATGTTCTCAAAGAATACACACAGAATGCTAAGTCCTGATAGTGGCGCCCGCACAAAAAGAAGAGGATGGCCTCAACAACAAGAAGACGAACCTGAGACACCTGCTGTACCTGTCCAGAATCCTGAGATAGCACCTCCTGGCATAGAAGGATTCGGCTACATCGTACAAACCATGCGAGCAGCCATGAAGCCAGCGGCAAGTTTTGACGGCAAGACAGCCGTAATCAATTTCCTGGAAAAGCTAGACTCCCACTTCATGCTATATCCAGTCCACGAATTTCAGAAAGTCGCTCTTGCTACCAGCGCTTTGAAGGGCCAAGCGCTAAGTTGGTTCAAGTGCATCGGAAAGAATCTCTTGGGGGAACCAGGAAGCCCCACATACACGTATGAAAATTTCAAGAATTCTCTAGTGAAAGCATTTCCCGTGGTGCGAGATCGAGCCAGATTGGAAGCTGAACTGTTTAGCCGATACCAAGAAAGAATAGAAGATTTGTCTAATTTTATTTTGAGGAAAATTCAAGTTTTCAAGCTTTTGTATGGAAGTCGCCCGGATCCTGAAATTATTCAAGTTATACTTCCTAGGCTACTGCCCCAAGTTCAAGATTTCATCGAACTAAGAAATCCAACAACATTAGACAGATTATTTGAGCTCGCGGTACAATTTGAAAGCCGAAGAACAGCCGACAACGAACGACGACGCCAATTTGAGCGAAGAAGTCAGTGGAGTTCGCCAAGACCGCAGCAAAAGCAAAATCAAAGTTACGGGAATAAGGCGAAGCAATGGCCGAAGAAAGATGTGTCTCCTAAAGCGAGCGGCGAACGAAGGGAATTTAATAGAAGAACAAGCAAAGATTCCGAGGGCAACCAGAAGAAAAAGAATTTAAACTAAGAGGGATTTCTTCGAGGAAGGTGAAGAAGTCCGAAGCAGCGCAAAACCCTTCCAAAATCAATTTAAACACCGTGGTCGTTAAGAATTTGAGTTTGCCGAAGATTGAAGTTCTAATCAACAACATACCGGCGACAGCCCTCTTGGATACAGGAGCCCAAAGCAGCTTCGTATCGGAAAGATTCTTTAAGAAGCACTTTCGACGTTACAGAATTTTTAGTGCAAGAGACACGGATGTCATAGCGGCCCAAGGAGAAAAATGTAGCTGTTTAGGAAAAGTACCATTGTTCGTGCGTATCAACAACGAACAGGTAAGAATCCTGTTTTATATTGTGCGTAACCTGCAGACTTGTATTATTCTAGGTGTGGACTTTTTTAGTTTGGCAGAAGCAAAAATTGATTTCAAGGGGGGAGAACTAACATTAAATATGAAGCCAATTGAAGCGAAGAATGATAAGCCCCCGCAGCTGGACTTGGAACATTTACAAGCAGAGGAAAAAGAGAAAATCCAAGGTCTGGTAAGTCACTTTGCGAATTTATTTAGTGATGTACCAGGCTTTACGCAGGTGGTGAACCACGACATTGACACGGGGGACGCTCAGCCAGTTAGGCAAAAGCCATATAGATATGATAGGACAAAAGAAGAAATAATTGAACATCATATTAAAGAGATGTTAAAGAATAAAATCATCACGCCAATTTCTAGCAGTTATGCTAGCCCCGTTGTCCTGTGTAAGAAAAATAATGATTACCCGATTACGCACCCGAAGCGGTGGCGTTTTGCTATAGATTATCGCAAGTTAAATTCAGTTACAAAATATCCTGTATATCCGTTGCCGATAATTGAAGAAATTATTCGAAATATTTCGTCTACAAAATACATGACTACATTAGATCTCACGAGTGGCTATTTTCAGATTGGGGTAAAACCCGAGGACGTACACAAAACCGCGTTCATAACGAAATCTGGTACGTACGCATTTCTTAGAATGCCGTTCGGATTATCCGGCGCGCCGGCAACGTTCCAAAGATGTATGGACATCGTCTTAAGACCAGTCCTTGGTAAAAGCACTTTCATATATTTAGACGATATTATAATTACGAGTAGTACTCTAGAACAACACTTACAAGATTTAAGAAAAGTATTTTCATTGTTAAACGAAGCTGGTTTAAAGATAAATGCGTCTAAATGTAAATTTGCCGCAAAAGAGTTACGTTATTTAGGATTTAAAATTTCCCAAAAGGGAATCGAAACGGATCAGTCAAAAATAGTAGCCATTAGAAATTATCCTGTTCCTAAAACAGCGAAGAAATTATCGTCGTTTCTCGGGATGTGTTCATATTACCGGGCTTTCATTAAAGACTTTGCAAAAATAGCTGAGCCACTGCTAAAGTTGAAAAGAAAAAAAGCTAGGTTTTCGTGGTCAGCAGAAGCCAACTTGGCGTTTCAAAAATTGAAAGACGCATTGACTCAAGCTCCCGTCTTAAAATTTCCAGAAGGGGATAAAGGATTAGAGATTTCAGCGGACGCTTCAGATTTCGCGATTGGTGCAGTGCTTTCCCAAAATGGTCAGCCCGTGGCTTTTTTCAGCCGAACATTAAATGAAACCCAAAGAAACTATTCCGCAACAGAGAGAGAAACTCTCGCAGTGTTAGCATCAGTACAGAAATTTCGTGTGTTCTTTGGAAGTTCTCCAGTAACTGTATATACCGACCACGCGGCGGTCACTAGACTCTATTCTGGAAAAAATTTATCACCCAGATTAATAAGGTGGGCTCTCAAATTACAGGAATATAACCTAATAATTAAACATACGCCGGGAAAGGAAAATGTTGTGGCAGATGCTTTAAGCAGAATTAACTTAGATGAAAATGGAAGTGTAATTAAGATAGCCATGTTAACATCCAAAGTATTAGATTCTCGTGAAACAGTAATAGCCGAACTCAAAAAAGATCCGGAGTTCAAAAATATATACAATTATTTGGCCGACCCTGAGAATTTCAATCATCCGGATATTGTGCCGATAAGAAATAGGGCCGAAAATTACGAATTAATTGACGGACTGTTATTCTATACGAAAGCTACTAATGAGAATCATGAATATAGACCGGTTATCCCAGCTAGCATGAGGTTGAATGTATTAGAAGAGTTGCATGATTGTGCCATTTCGGCTCATTTAGGTATAAGAAAAACTGTTCAGAGAGTTCGCGAGGCAGTTTTCTTTCCAGAACTGCAAAAGTTTACTAGGGCGTATGTCCAGTCGTGCCCAACATGTCAATTAAATAATTATGTTAATTTCCGCCCGGCCGGGTTCCTAAATAGTATTAAATCAGAATTCCCAAATCAAATAATAGGCATCGATTTACTTGGACCTTACCCTCGAAGTAAAGTTAATAAAAGCCGATATCTTTTAGTTATAGTGGATCATTTTAGCAAATGGTTAGAGTTAATTCCGTTAAAACGCGCGTCTGCAAAAATTGTAGTAGATTCAATTCTAAATAAGTATATTTTAAAATACGGGGCGCCCCTAAAAGTTATTTCAGACAATGGTCCTCAGTTTGTTAGTAAAATGTTTGAGGAAATGTGTGCAAAACTGGGCATACGTCATCTAAAGATGGTCCCGTATCGTCCGCAGTCAAACATAGCGGAACGGGTGAATAGAAATGTAGTGAAAATAATTCGTAGTTATGTGAAAAACTATCACTCTACCTGGGATAGCCATATAAATGAATTTGCATTTGCACTTAGGACCGCCAAACACGATACTACACAAAAAACACCCGCTGAACTCTTCTTAGGAAGAAAGATCTTGACCCCCCTAGATAAACTGTTCTTTGTACAGGAAAGGGCAGAAGAATTTAAAATGAGTGATATACAAAAGTTAATACGGGAAGCGACGGAAAATATAGAAATGGCCCAAAGAAAACAGAAATTGTACTATGACCTAAAAAGAAGAGAGGTCAAGTACAATGTGGGAGATGAAGTGTTGAAGATTAAACACAACTTGTCAAATGCCCCAGAGGAAAAGGTGGGGAAATTTTTTCCGCGTTTTGAAGGCCCGTTCACAATTGAACAAATTACGGGGGCAGTGGTTATATTAAAAAGAAATGATGGTCAAACGCTCAAAGCGAATGTGGACCAAATAAAACCGTTCTATAATCGCAGCAAAATGGCTGTATTTAAAGATTCGTTTCAGGATCCGAGGCAATCGACTAGCCAGGAAGATATACGTCAGCAAAAACAGCAGGAACCAGCTACAACGGCATCGAAATGTCAGAAGAAGAAAGCTCCCCCCCAACAAAGAAATAAGAACCAAAAAGGTGGTTTCAAAAGAAAGTCTCACGATGCAGGTGAACAAATCTACGAACGGAATTACGAGCGCACCAAGAGAAGAAAGCAGAATGGGCAAGGGAAGCCCAATGTATCCAAAAGAACTGTGGAATCATCGGACAGGTGCCTGAGAAGCAAGAAACGCCGATTGCAGCCTGAGAATCAACTTCCCGAATACAGCAGGAACCAGGACAAGCAACGAGCAAGGGCCCAGGAGAGAAGGGCCCAGTCCACCAAACGTCCAGCGGAGCAACCTCCTCTACAAAGGAAATTGCCGAGGATACAACGACGGAATTTCAAAAGAAAAAGAGACGAGCAGGCTCCGAAAGAACAACGAAAAACGAGGAAACTGAACCAGGCCACAACTTACTCAAGTTTTAAAGATTGGGCCAAGAAAAGGATGGACGATCATAATAAGATAAGTACAATTTCGTATTCAAAAGTTTAGTTAATTTTTGAGTATACTGCAAGTTGCAGGGCTGATTTTACCTCAAGCGAGGTTGACTTTTACGCCAAGTGAGCGATAAGTCCTCATATGGAAAGTAAAATGTTTTGTTAAAAGAAATTGTAATTTTCAAAGATTTAAAATCACTTAATGTTTTGTAAATAGATTAATTCTGTAAAAGCAATGAATTGCTGAAAAGAATATGTTAACTAAATGATTTTGTATGACGCTTTGTCTAAAGACTTGTAAAATGTCTAGAATGAAAATTCGGAAAATTGAAAAACACGATTTAGTCTGTAGACTATTAATTCAATGTAATTTGATATTTCAAGAAAGTACCTTGAGAAAGGAATAGGAAGCACTTGCTGTAAGCTTAGAAATTTAACCTATATTTCTGTAAGCTTAGAAATTTAACCTCTATTTGCATTTCAGGATTGCTATGAAATTGTTAATGTGTTATGAAATGTAACAAATAATATTATGCTAGCAATGCACGTTAAGTGCAATATTAATGTGAATGTTGTGTGCAAACTGCGAATTTGTATGCATGAAAAGTTAAAGATTGACTATTTTAGAATGCAAGTGTTAATTAGGCTCTCCACCAAATACACTTAAAGTGTTAGACATAAAGCTAGTGAGAACCTTAGGATTAGCTGGTTATAGGGCGTTTTTTTCAGGTCTCGTATGTCAAGTTCTAACTAATGTTAGTCGATTGTAGGTGGAAGAGTTGAACACCCCCGAACACATAAAAACCCGCAATGGCGGTTTGCTTTACATCCAACACCGGTGAGAGAGCATACGGGGGAAGAATTTAATTGTGCTTGAATGATAATGTGTGTGTGCAAAATTACACAAAAAAAAAAAAATAAGGATTTGTACCACTTAGAATTATTCTGTTATTATGTCATACTAAAGTTGTTTTCCTTCCAGATTTTGCTGGAAGGAGTAAGACTGTTTGAAGAATAAGACTTGAAAAAAAAAATGTTGAAGATTGTTGTTCCAGAAAATTTCGTCTGTATTTTACACAAACATATATTGCCTTGTAAGAGTTGGCCTAAGTTTAGAACAGTGAAATTTTCGACTATTTAGAATTGCTAGTTTTCAACATGGTCCGTTTGGACCAAAGTAGTTTAACTATCGCAATTCTGGCGGGAAGTTTGTAAGGTTTTAGTTAAACTAACCAAGTTTATTTTAATTTAAATCTTTTCTATCTCCTCTCTGCTTCAACTTCCTGTCAGAAGAAGCGCGCGTTTTTAGCTTATGCTAATTTTTGAAGTTCAGCCAAGCACTATTTAAGCCAGAGGTAGAAACCTCTCGGTGTGTGAGAGCTTTGCCTCAGATCACGGTCACGCTGCTCAACGTTCGCC
Source organism: Stegodyphus mimosarum (assembly GCA_000611955.2). Classification (NCBI taxonomy): domain Eukaryota; kingdom Metazoa; phylum Arthropoda; class Arachnida; order Araneae; family Eresidae; genus Stegodyphus; species Stegodyphus mimosarum. The sequence goes on from KK120630.1 coordinate 252,492, forward strand.
TGACCAGCTAGCAGTTTAAATTTATAAGCCATAGTGCTTACTACGTGATTGCATTGTAAAATAAATTAAAGTGCGGTAGTATTTAGTATACCTTGCTACGCACCCTTTTCGGTAGAGGCCAACTTCCGCGAATTGCTCTGCGAAGCAACGTTTAATTTAAGTTCTATTTTAATTCATTTAAATTTATTTGATTGTTAAGTTTGACCAAAGTGTGGTCTGTTACGTTCTGTATCTCTCCCGAATTGGGAGGTTTGTTATTAATAGTGATTGAATAAAAAAGGATTTCAAATCCCTTCACGTGCAGTTATTCTCCAGCCCAGCAGTTACATCAGAACATAGCGTACCTTCCGCTCCCTGTTCCAGTTCAGGACTTAGAACGTAAGGATAAGAACCCTTTACAGAATTTACTATGTTCTCAAAGAATACACACAGAACACTAAGTCCTGATAAGGTATGCTTAGAAATACATCTACTTTAAGATGGTGGTAAAATTTTTATCGATTATAATTAAAAAATTTTTCGAAAAATTTATATAAATTATTTTAAAGCATAAATTTTAAAAATAAATCATAAAAAATGAACGAATTTTATTTCGAATGTCCTAAATTTCGAAATGGGAAAGAAGGAATCAAGTAAGTTTAATTTAAAAAAAGAGAGATTGATAAATATATACCAAACTCAATTAAAATTGAAGAGCTAAAGTTTTGAGAGTTTAAAAACTATTCGTGCGATTTTTGCAAATATTTGGTAGTTTTGGCATAATTTGAGTCGTAGAATCGAAATATGGAAAAAAAAAATTGGCATCTCATTTCAGAAGAAGTCCGATTTTGTGTCAAAATACCTAAATTAGAACAACTCTATATATAAATTTAATACATATCCTAAGTCGCGCTTTCGAGACATGAAAAACGCAGTTTGAATTTTGTCAATCGGCCCAGTAGAATGGGAGTTATACAACTGTCCCCCCTTTTTTTTCAGAGTATTTGGTGTTTTGCAATAACACCGACTACTTGCGGTGGAACTTAAACGTTATTACATCAATCAATTCAATTCTAAAATAGAATAATGCTGGATTAGCACCTTAAGTTACAGCTAACTTAAGTTGACTCAACAAATATAAATGGCGTGAAAAATTATCCGAAATGGCCCAGAGGCTTATTAGCGTAACAACGCGATTAGAAATGAAACGTGTGCTGGCTAGGGAAAACACGTTCTGAATAAACCCCAAGATTTACCCGTTTAAATATTCAATTAACTTTAAATTTACAACCTGACAAGGAAATGCGATGGGAAGTTGAGGAGTTCGGGAAAGATAAAAAAATTTGAATAAAAGGTTATAAGGTATTTCTCCCGCCTTCTTCGCATGCCTTCGTGGTGTAGTGGTCATCACGCTCGGCGCGTATTCGAGAGGTCCGTGGTTCTGACCCCGCCGAGGGCATTGCTTATTTTTTGTCTCTTATCCTTTTAAAAAATACCTAATGTCTCTACAGCGACGCCCGAGTTAAAAGGTGGCGGATGATGATTCTCCACCACCAGGATTTGGCGATTGGGGCCCCTACTCCCCAGTCGTCCTTTAAAAGGGGGAGTATATAAGGTATTTCTCCCGCCTTCTTCACATGCTTTCGGGGTGTAGTGGTCAGCACTCTCGGCGCGTATTCGAGAGGTCGGTGGTTCGAGTTCTGGCGAGGGCATTGCTCATTTTTCATCTCTCCTGCTTTCAAAAAATACCTAATGTCTCTACAAGGTTAGATAACTCAGGGAAACCCTACAACGTTCTTATCTCAAGATATTCCACTACTTTCCCCTATTATACACTACTTTGTTCAAGATATTCAACTCCCATGTTCTTGTACAACATGAACCAAACATCAAATCCCACATCGTATGGCAAGAAAATGGAACACCCTAGAGCAAGACAAATGCACACATTCAATACCAAAGTAAATATGCACCAGAAGATCTTCATTCCACAGAATATTTATGGATGACGCCAAGAGAACCAAGAATGTGGCATAAGAATTCCATATGACCATGAGGTCTGTAAATGGATTTAGAAACGAAAGTAAGCCAACATTTTTTTTATAATTCAATTTTTATATCTATAATTTATTATTTAAGTATTTGACATCAACTTAATTTTTATTTATCTCTACATATTGGAATTATTAATTATCTAATAATTTATTTGTTATTATTTTATTTACTTATTTTTGTTCATCGTTTCTGCTACTTTCCTTTGACTCCAGTACAGCAGACCAATGATTTTATAAATTAGTTTTCAAGTAAAGATGCTTTGGAAGTATATCAACACAAAACTGCAGATCTATAGCAGAACTAGGCAAACTGATCATTACTAACACGGAAAAGGATCATAAAAATCATTTAAAGATTTGAAAATATAATTTTAAAACATCAATATGACATTGGGAAACAGCTTTAAAGTGAACGAAGACGAGGAGCTGAATAAAGCCTTTTAAAATGTTCGTCTGTGGTTACTGTGCTATTGCGAAGTGGTCAAAATACCTTCAACATAAAATTTTAGTTTTGAATCGCAAGTGAACAGTTTGTCCACAACTAGAGGCATAAGAGAGGAAAAATACCTTTTCATTAAGAAATGAAGTAAGCAATGGAACAAGAATGGAATAATATCAGTTTAGGAATTAACTTCTCCAACCCCAAATGAAAATGTCACTGAATGCCAAATTGGTTGAAATGTGTAATAAAAGCAAGAAAATGGCATTCCCTTAAATAATTCTCCTAAAAGTTAAATATTTTCTATGACTTTTACAACATTTTTTTTCTACAATGTCTCAAGCTGTCTTTGGACTGCGTTTTGCATAGGTAGCTTATTTTTTTTTTAAATTGTTGAAAAGTTATGCATTATTTCGTAAGCAATCGAGTAAAGATAGTATTTAGAAAATGCTGTGAAAATAACACAGCCTAAGACGTTCCAATATTTACAGAAGCCAACACTTATAGTGTTTTCAGCTTCAGTTCCAACACTTATAGTGTTTTCAGCTTAACTTTTAAAAAGCAATGTAAAATGTAACGTAATTGCCAGGATGCGATGAGAATGGGAAAACGTTTAAGAAGAAGCGTAAAAATTGCTGTATGAATAAATATAAATTGCTTTTCATCTCTTTCCTTTTCCTCCTTCTCCATTACAACCTAAGCCACAGCCTAGGATCCAAGACTTTAAAGGACTCTAAACTAACCTGTAATTTCTCATAATACAGCTTCTCGTAAAAATATAAAACGTTGCCATTAGGGGTCATGAATGCATGATATGTCTGGGGTACAGATTGTCTTGACTGTACCCTGTCTTGTCGTTTATTCTTGGTTAAAAATGACCCATGACATAATTTTATATAATAAAACAGTATATAATTTCAAACAAGAACTTGCTTTAATATCCAGTATAGATTTTTGCTTTTAATTTTATTACGCACTTATTTTTATGTCTATTGATACTTTTCCTCTAAAATTTTTGTAAGAATAAAGGCAGAATTTATTGTGTACGACTTTTCCGTAGTATGAGGAATGTGTGTAAGTGCACAGTATTTTCTGAAATTGGTCTTTAACCGAAAAATGCCCATTTTTACGTTAAATCGCCTTTAAATGGAAACTACAGAACCCTTAGCTTATTAAAATCACTTTTGACTTATTAAAATCACTGAGCGGCTTAGTTTAATAGACGGCGATTTGTGTACTTCAGACCGTAATATCAGTTTTAAACTTTTTAGGTAAAGTAATAATTAGCAATTAATTCATTAATAAATCCTAAAATAATAATTAAAACTTACGCAGTTTTAAATTTATTTTAAGATTTTATAAAATTATTTTTATAACTACATCCTTAATGAAATTTTTATCTCTTACAAAAAACTTCTAAATATCTATATTTGTTTCATATTACTCACCAACAGCTTTTCAGTTGTATTCTCAATTTTGTAAAGTTCTGATAGGTTTTTTATCCGAACGTTTTGGTTCAAGAATTTTTCTTCTTCTTAGTGCGTCTTTAGATTCCATTGATGGCCGTATGTCATCACTTTGCACTGTATTATTTTTGCTGTCAGTTTCTGCCGTCCTTCGAACACTTTCTTAGTCAGTTTTTATGTACCTTGCCTCAAAACTGTTGCGAATTGACGCATATTCTAAAACTGAATCTTCATAATTTCTCTCTCTGATGTCTCAAATATTAGCTATAGTTTGTTATTTTTCTGGCACTGCAAATGTATCTAATAGTCTTCTACACAAAAGCCACATGTTCGAGAACAGTTTTTAACTGATTTTAAGAGATTAACTCCCTGCATTGACTATAATACGTATGGCCTGGAGCAGAGATATCGACTTACTTATCTTCTTCAAAGTGCTTGCATTTTCACAAAATTCTATCCTGTCCATCCTTTACTGACCGTCTTTCATGTAATGACATTTAAATTTTTTTATAATTACTTAAAATTAACTGTTTACTGTTATGAGTTGCATTTGAAGGACGAAACTGAATTGTTTTCAGAAAAAAAATCAGAAGTATGTATGCTGCACTACTATTTCACTTTTGAATATTAATGTGTGTTCTAATAACATCTTGTAACGCAATCCGATTTTATCTGTATTCTAAATTTCGTGTTGCTTGTATTCATTTAGCAGCCCAAGGAATATGCCTTTTATCCGGTTCTCAGCTGAATGATGATTCTCTTCTTCCTTCTCATCATGCAACTTCAAATGAATAGAGTTTGATTTTTCTTTCTTCATCTTGTGGGGTTTCACCTATTTATTTCACAGTTCATTATTTGAAAACCCCTAACACTGATAAGTGAGTAATCGCTTAAGTGTGTGAACGGAGACGTAAGACTCAAGAAAGTGTTCACTACCCTTTATTTCTCAAAATAAATATGACACAGTCAGCTCCTAACTCGGAGCGTACAGCAAAGCCTCCACTTGGGCTTGAACTCAAATTAATATGAAATTAAACTTAACTAAGCTTAGCTAACTAAAAGATATAGCAGAAGCTATCAAGATTCTAAGTAGTTGGCCCCTAAATCTTAATTAAGTCGGCGAAGCCAATCAAGGGCCTAAAGTACGGGCCGAGCGTAGCAATAACTTAGGGAGAGACGTAGCCAAAGGCAAACGCGCTCTCTAACGAAGTCAGTGAAACATCGGCTTAGGTACTATTCTTACACATTTGCATTAAACACGTTTCTGAAAACACATTCTGGTAGGAAATTGTAAACTGAAGCTAGAAGGGATAGCAAAGATGCATAAACTTAAAATAACTGTTATAAAATTAGGATAAACCTTACAAACTTATAAGCCATATGTCAGTTGATGTAAATTTTTTCCAGCATTTAGCGAATAAGGGAAAGAAGTTGTAAAAATGGAACATTTTTTATCTTTATAATTTGAAACCATTACAGAAAAGCAATTTCAACGTTTCCCGATTTTCTTTCTTTTCTGCTGTTCCATGAGTTATTAGCATTTGTATTAGTTTTTCATGAATTATAAGTTCTTGTTTAAATAAAGTGCACGATGCTGTTTGAAAAATTCCCAGTTTAAATATAGGTTTTATCTTGCTACAATCACCATAAACATCAATCTTTTAACAATTTATCCTTTACTTTCAGGTTTCAGTCTTTTCGCTTGACATTTTTACATGCTACAAATTAAGCACATAAAAAACTAAGAAAATGCTTCTTCCAGTGATTTAACCAAATTTTAAAATTTACGTTACTAGCCAGCAGACAGGAAAGTTCATAACTGCAAGCATGACCAATGCTTTCCTTGCGTTTCCCTTGTCTACTATTAACACTTCCTTTCTAATCCAAGACTCTAATATATGGCAATGCTTAGAAGCATTTCATTAAATTTTTTATGACTCCCTGTGAACATAATGTCTCTATCCCAAAAGGAAGGTTTTTTAATGTGGAATCTTAATAGACAGGACACAGAAGCTGCACTCCCACTTCTTATCAGAGGGTATTCTAGAAGGAATCTTCACTCATTCACAGTTCTTCCAGAGCAATAGTCTCAAACACAAATTGCATGCGCACCGCATGCATGACCTGAAGCAAATGAGGGAGGAGGAGCAGATATCTTTTAACAAAATTTCAAATAACTTGTAGAGACATTAGATATTTTTTGAAACCAGGAAAGATGAAAAATGAGCTAGCCTTCGTCGGGACTCGAACGGCAGACCACTACACCACGAAGGCGGCGAGAGAAATACCTTATATATTCCCCCTTTTAAAGGGCGACTGGGAATTAGGGAACCCAGTCGCCAAATATTGGTGATGGAGAATCATCATCCACCAGTTTTTTTAGTTCGGACGTCACTGTAGCGTCATTAGGTTATTTGGAAGCAGGAAATGTGAAAAATGAGCAATGCCCTGGCCGGGCCTCGAACCACAGACCTCTGGAATACGCGTCTAGCGTGCTGACCGCTACACCACGAAGGCACGCGATGAAGGCTGGAGAAACACCTTAAAAACTAACTAAATTTTTACACAATTTTCAAATTTCTCTTAATAAATATTTATCAAAACATACATAAACAATAATAATAACGCAAAGGAAAAAATTCAAATTTGTCGTGTCTATTTTCCATTTCTAACAAATTTCTTTTAGTTGCATTTCGGGATTAATGTATGTAAATGCATTAGCAGGATAACGTATTAGTGAAATAAATGTATTAGTAGCTAAATATTAAATTTTTGAACTGACATTTATTCCAAATATTTCTAACATGTTGAATTAACCACTAAATAAATTACTTTTAATATAAATTTAGAACAAACAAATTATGAAAACTTACCAAATTTTGAGAAAAGTCTTTGTGGGAAGGAAACTTGAGTGGTGGAAACCCAGTGAAAGGAAACTTGAGAATAAATAATGACAATCTATTCTCTTCCCTTTATATATTAAATTTTTATAGGCATATACAGAAAAAAATGCACGTGATTGTAAGCAAATAATTTTACGTTTCTGTATTTTTTACAACAGCGATTTTACGTTTCTCTGTTTTTCACTACAGCATGATGACTGCACTTGATGGCAATTCATGTTTGAAAAATTTGTAGCCTTGGAGAAAAATTACTGAAATCTATCTTACTATCTTCATCACGGATTGTAGATGTTGATTGGTCAATCGGAACCCTTTTGTCTGAATTATTGAATTCCATCTGCGAAATAAACACTATTCACATATAAATGTACTCCAGAACGAAGCGATTATTCTTATTAAATTCGCAACTGCGGATATTTAACATTTGACAAGTACGAATAAAAGTTAATTAGGTATGTATCTTCAAATCTTTATTAAAAAATGTAAATTAATTAGTTTTACTTGTTGATTTTCTGGTATGTTATTCATGTCCGCTTTTAGTGGAAATGAAAATAAATTAAAATTGGATTCCATATCATTAAACTCCTTGAATCCGCATTCAAATTCTTGTCATAACAGTGCTATTTATCTTGGGTATTCTTGAGAATTTTCATTTGAAATAACAAGGGGGGATTTAAGACAAAGAAAATGTGCGAACGTTTTTTATTTTGATTGTGTTTCCAATACTTGCAATTAATTATAAAAGCTTTAATAGAAGCATACGTGTCAGTGATACATTTATCCTTTCCTTGCACATCTTTATTGGCAATATTTAAATAGCATGTTAATTAACAAAAAATGCTAAATCTGTTATTTATATATCATTATGTAACTCGCGACTGCTTTATTATTTACATAATGAAAATTTTGATTTCATTTATTAAATCAAAAAATCGTTTTTATGCAGCTGTTCGACTTAACTACCTCATATTTTTATAATACACTCATGTCCATAAATTAAGGATAATTCAGAGTCACGCGGAAATCGGACTCTAAAATAAATATATCACCTGTAAAATCACTACACACATCTTCAAGAATCATATGCAAATTTCAGAAAGTAACCAGATGACACCGATGGTACGTCACAATGACGAGAGTGTAAGAGAGTGATATATAAGGAATACAGGCAAAGAAGTAAAATTGCTCGCAGGCGCTTTATAAGCATTTCAGTGCAATAACCGAATAGTTATGACACAAAGGACGCATTTGGATGATTTTTAACGTGGTAGAATTATCGGCCGTCTGGAATGTGGGCGTACCCAACTGGAAGTATCAGACGAACTTCGAATTGCCCAGAGTGTCATCTCCAGGCTTTCGCAACGATTCCAACATGATGGTAATGTGAGTAGACAGCACAGGTCGCCCCAGGGTTACAACGCCGAATGAGGACCAGTATTTGGCAGTTACTGTCAAAAGAAACAGGCGGAGCACAGCCTCAGATCTGTCTCGTCAGCTCTCTTCAGCCACTGGGACGACAATTTCAAGGCAGACCGTGTACAGTGGCTTAGGGCAGATTGGTCTATATGCTTGTAGATCTGTCAGATACGTTCCACTTACTGCAACTCACTTTCGCCTGCGGTTAGCCTGGAGTAGAGAGCATGCATTGTGGACACCGCAACAGTGGGCTTGTGTGATGTTTTCCGACGAGTCCAGGTTTAGCTTGCCGTCTGATTCTCGCCGGACTTTCATATGGAGAGCTCCAGGTACCCGTTACCACCAAGAAAACATCATTGAACGACACCGTTACGGTGGTGCACGAGTGCTCGTTTCGGGTGGAATTATTCTGGGTTCCAGAACTGACCTGCATGCTCAAATTGGAACCATGACAAGCCAAATCTATCGGAACGTCATTCTGGAACAACATGTACGTTTGTTTCGGGGCGCCATGGGCGCACAATTTGTGTTTATGGATGACAACGCCCGTCCTCACCGTGCAAACATCGTAAGCAAATGCCTTCAATCGGAGGATATCACCCGTATGGACTGGACAGCATTCTCACCGGACTTGAATCCAGTAGAGCACGTATGGGACATGCTTGGCCGAAGAGTTGCAGCCCGTCAACCTACCGTCTACCGGAACTTCGGAGAGCATTGCTTTTTGAGTGGTGTAATATCCCCCAAGATCAGATCGATAATTTGATACTCAGCATGCCTAGGCGTTGTACGGACTGTATTGCATCGTCTGGGA
>KK120630.1:261843-308863 GCA_000611955.2 Stegodyphus mimosarum
CTCTTTCAATTTCTTCAAGAAATAGCACAATTTCTCAGTGATCCAGAGTTCGTTCTCGGATAAACTTTACTGTTTTAATTACCGTTTCCACAATATCGTCCATTTGCAAGCCGTTGGCAGAGAGTGCTTCTTGATGAATAATGCAATGTATAGCTCAAAACGTATTCTGAATAATTCCAGCTTAAGTTATTTTCATCTATTACACTTTTTATTTCAGAAAAAAATATTCTGTGCAACAGTTTTTCCTTTCCTAGGAATTCTTTCCAACAATTTCCAAAGTACTTGAAATTCATCAGTAATGCCTACCTCGCACGAAAACAACAAGCTGTGTTGTTAGTATTCTCATTAACTGCTTTTGATAATGCTGTAAAATCTGTAATTTTTTCATTTAACTGACATCGTAAATCACTAGCCATTTTGTTAATACATTCCATTACTGTTTCCGCTGACAAACGAATATTTTTAAATAATTCTTAATTTGTCAGTACAAAGAAGTTCAGCAGATTAGTTCAAACAATCTTTAACGAAATCACCATCACAAAATGATTTTGATCTTTTTGCAATGCTATGCGAGAGAGCAAAACTTGCATTAACCGCTGCTTCATTTGCATTTATTTGCTTCGATAAAAATATTTTTTTCTGAGCCAGATTTTAAAGAGTGCAACTTTTCTTTCCTTAGTTTGTCATCCAACATTTCAAATTTTTCTTTGAAATTCGCTTCGTAGTGGTGAAGTAAGATGCACTGAACTGAGCAGGAGTTTATTTTAGTCTCCTAATGATTATTTTTTTAACACATCTTTTCTTTAATTTCTTTTTTCTCCATCTACAATTCCCTACCAGAATGAGTTTTCATGATCGCGTTTTATGTAAATGAGGTAGAACAAGGATTTAAGTTGAAGTGTTCATCACTTCAGTAGAAGAGCTTAGTAGAGCGTGTTCTGCCTTCTGGCCACGTCATTGCTTTAAGCTAATCTTACTACGTTCGGCCGTATTGTTACGTGCATGTTAGTATTCGCCTGTGAGCTTGAGTATGGGCCAACTCTGTTAGTTATTTCTGTACAGCTTGGGCTGGTTTTTAGTTAGTTAGCATTAGATTAGTTTGCTGTTTTCTAACTTCATTTAAAGCTCAAGTGCAGGCTTCCTGTAAGCCCGAGAGGGGACATCTGTGAGTATATTGAGTTGAATAAAAGGGTTAATCAACCCTTCTTTGGATTTGCCTTTCCCAAGTGAACTCGGCAATAATTCTCTATACAGTTCATAAGTATTCTAACTGCCATGGACTACCAATTTAGTTAGAACATTTTAACTGATATTCCTATATTACAAGTAAAATACACAATTTTATTGCTCACAACCACAAAAATACTCAAGTTTTAATTTAGCTTGAAAACCACGTCCTTCTTCTTTCAGTTTTCTTTTACCCTTTGTTAAAAACATGGTTTGCTTAATCCCTTAATTAAAACCACTATTACAATATTGTTTACACCTTTAATTTAACAAGATGAATTTTCATATTAAAGCAGCATTCAAACGTTTTGCGCAATTTCAAATAATCTGTATTGATGCAACGTAGATCTAATGACAAGCACAAATAACAGATTTCACAAGCCGTACCATAGTTTGTCTTCATCTATTTAGCAATATGAATTGTACAGCTGTACATCCAGGTTTCCAACCAGAGACTTACACAAAAACGTATGTAAACGTATCAACTCACTGGAGGTGGGGACACACAAGAATATAAAAGTTCTATCAACTGTCGGCTGGTAAATAAATTTGTTGATCGTACTGAAGTCTCACCTTAGCCTAGTCATGTGGCCTGCATGCAAGCATATAAAGTCTATATTTTTTCATTTAAATGGCACTTAAATCTGTTCATTCTATTTCTTTTTCATTCAATAGCAGTCCAGTTCATAAGTACAACCCATATGTTTCTAATAGTGCTTATATTTATATTTTAAACTGTCATTTCCTCAGATGCGGTGATTAATGTCGTTTTTTCCCCTTGTTTCTATTGCGGGTCTTTCAGAGTGATGTTACATATACGTTACATATGTACTTTAGGCCGTGTTAGCTTCGAACTTAATTGGAATGCAACGATTGCTGAAATATTTGCTAGCTTTTCTATTTTCTTAATAAACATGACATTGCAAGACACTGCCCAATTAATTTAGGCTACATCGAAACCTATATATGTTCTGTGTTAAAACAAATGTATAACCAAAAGGTATTAGAGAGCCACATAAAATGTTTTTGGGGATGCATGCGGCCTGCGGGCCTCCAGTTTTAGAACACAGCTCTAGAGTACGGTTTCCCAACTTTTTTCTTCTTTTTCACCCTTAAAAGATTTTGGTTGCATTCTCGCACTCCTTAAGCAGTTAAAAAGAGTTGTATAATAAAATGTTAATAATAAATAAAAATTAAACACGGAAATAAAAAAATTGCAAAAATTAACATTTGCATAAATTATTCAAAATAATTGATTTACTTTAAACAAAATCTCCTTCCTCTAGAAAGCTACCTTGCATTCCTAAGAGATGCGAGCACCCTGATTGGGAAGCCCTGCTCTTTAGGATAGTTTTTCTTATGTTCTGCCCACTTGAAAACCAGTACTATGGTTTCTCCGCATTCGTCGTCTGAAATCCAGTGGTTTCTGTATATGTGAGGCGCTTACAGTGTCTCATATACGCAGGGACAAGGGGGTGGATAGGAAAATGTCGGTCAACCTGCTTTATTGGAGCACTACATATTTGAATGATAAAGTTACGATTCACAATACGTTAAATAGATAAACTACGAAAAGTTTTGATTGGTATAAGGAAGATGTTCTGGCCCTGAAAAAATAGAGTCTTTTGCCAGTCTGAGTTTAATAAGTGACGGAAATGAGATTACCAGACCGAGGTTTTTCTATTGATTAGTACGCATTTGTTTCGGTTCCTAGAAATTTGAACGTAATAAGCGGCTGAGTTTATTAACCAGTGAGTTTAATAAGCGGCGGATACGGTAAATCCTACAATACGTCATGTGTGGTAAGAAAGGGGGGATATGAGCATGCGAAATTATCTTCCGTGCGGCTGTAACTGTAATCATCACACTATTGGCCATTTTTACGTTAAGTTGCTATTCAATAGAAAATAACGGTATATAGCTGCTTACTAAAAGTCGTATAAAATGGGTACCAGCATGTACAAATATGGCTCATGTGGCTATAATAAGTACATCGGTGGCCTTGAAGGAAGGAGCCTGTCGATGAGAAATTTGCGTGACAGCTACAGCACGATAAGACACGAAAACGATCAGCAGTGCAGTGCACGCCCAAAATAAAGGCCATTTGTAAATGTCGCCTGGAATAAGTTAAAGGCTTTGTGTATGTAATAAGTTTAAAAGAGATGAGAGGTGACCGTTTATACCATATGGTAATCACATTTTCACCCTCCGAGTTTGTTTCACTAGAAGTGTAGAGTACATCTCGAGCAGTGGCGGCTCGTAATAAGCACTGTGGAACTGCAGCACCCCCTGTTTCCACTTATTATTATTTTTAATATCTAATATAATGAGCCATTTTGTCGTTAATTCTTTCTTTATACTTTTACAATATATAATCCTTAAACTTAATGTCAGTAGCCATCCTCCAGTTTATGAAAAAGGTGCGAAAGTTTTTGTATGGAACTGCGCTTCACAAGGCTGTTCTGCGCAAGCGCGCACAGAAAGCAGCACTCGAGCCAGGGAGATAAAACAGCACTGTCGCTCTTGCAGTGCCGAAGTTGTGGAAACGTGATTATTTCTTACTCGGCGCGTGTGGTATTTGGCTGTTCTGCGCATGCGCTCTTAGGAAGCAGCGTACGAGGCTGAGAGAGAGAGTGCACTGTCGCTTTTGCAGTGCCGAATCTGGAGTGTCGTTGGGAGCTGGTTCTTTTTTTTTACTCCGCGTGTGCTGTGTTTAAAAATCATACACCATATTCTTGGTTAGATTATTTTTCAGCTATTCTAGTTGATTAACTTTTTTTCGGTTCTTTTATTTTACAGAAAACTTTAACCGTGTCCTTGCATCCTCAAGTAATAAATTCTGTGACTGTAAGTGAACTTCAAGAGCTTTCGTTTTCATGCGCTTGCAATGCTTTCAATATAGAAAAATTTCCTCAGTTGTCATCCAGAGATCAAGGAGAAAATTATTGATCTCTTCGCGCAAATTTAAACAAGAAGAGTGGATTTCATTTTTAAATAAATAGGTAAAGCTTGAACTGTAACAATTTAAGTTAAAGTAATTAAGAAATGTTTATTTTTCTTTTGTAAAATTTCATGGAAGTTTCAAAATAAATTTTCTTTTTATACATGTTTGTTTCCCTTTACACAGGTTTAAAACAAAGGTTAAATTTTTTTGGAACAGCACCCCCCACTAATTTTAGCTACGAGCCGCCACTGATCTCGAGTAAAGACGGAATACTCAGAGGCTAGTGTTCGAATTCGATCGCTGGAATGACAGTGAGCCTTGACTGTGGATTTTCATACCATGAAACTTTTGCTAATGTTTGTCAAAATCCTGCCACTGTGGTTGGTTGGAACCTAGAATTGAAGGAGTTCAGGAAGGACTGACGGAGCGACATGCTGGCTCACAGTGCACTAGTGCTTGAGAGAACACACATCTTCTGCGAATGGCTCGTACAGACCGTACAGCCTCATTACTCATCCTGTGTACCTAACAGTTACATTTTAATTACGCCTTCTACTGTCTCTCTTGTTTGGAAAACTTTGGGTGTTGTCTAATGCCAGGAGTCTAATGCAGTCCGGTCGAGTGCCAGGAGTTACGGTATCTGATGCGATTGGAAAGAGACCCGATTACATCTGCTAAGCATATCTGGCATTCCTACCAGTTAGCATTACTCTACAGATACGTTCCTGACAGATACTTCCTCTACAGATACTTCCTGAAGTTAAGGGAAAGCTTATTCTTTTCCCTTAACTTCAGGAACACCCTAGACCCACTTTCCTATAAGACAACATGATATTACACCTCACATTCAACGTCCAACACTTCCTCGATATACCTTTCCAGTAAACCACAATCGTAACTCGGGATGTTACGGGTCTAGTTTGATCAACCCTGTCACTGGATATTTTCCTGATTGAACATGCTTAATCTTATCATATAGAGGCACAATAAAGACCGTTAATGGCTGCAGCAGGTGAATTCCAGTGAAGAATTATAGCTGCTGCGACTTCAATATCTTAAAATGCCACACAAAATCACTTTATGTTTCGCCATAGTGGCGGTTACTGCTGTTTATCGGAGACACAGATGGTACTGATCTTAACACATTTAACACATGATCTTAACACATCTCATTTGTCTAACGTAAACGAAATTTGAATGATTTATATTTTTAAAGCCATAAAGCAAAATTACATTTTTTGATGTTGCAAATGTAAAGGCCGCAGTTTATATACTTCTCCTTTCGCTTTCTGAAAAGCTGCTGGTTTTTTTTTTTCATTTGTTATATTACAGTAGTAGCTATAATACGTTATATTATTTTTTATTACTTCCTTGTACGAAGTAAAGGAAGTATTGTAATCGAGAAAAATTTCGGGTATCCATACTTCAACGAAAATATCTATTTTGACCGCTCTCGAATCTATTTGAACAATGTTTTCGCGTGACATCTGCACGTACTATCAGAATAAAGGATTCTTTTCTTTTTTTCAAAATAGATTGTCAAATCGATTTTAAATCTATTCAGTTAGAGATTTTTTCATGACATCTGTTGCGTATGTTCGTACCTATGTATGTATCTCGAATAACACATAAACGAGTAATCTCAGGCCGTTCAAATTTTGCATATGAGATTGCTATAACATGTAGTTGTGTGCGTCCCTTTATGGTTGCAATCGGCTGCACCAAACATATCGAAATATGTATACACCTACACACACATTCAGAAGTTATTTAAGTGGTACTAAGCCTAACGAGGCCGCTCATTTGTTTACATTTAGAAATCTCAGTAGAATAGTGAATTAAGTCACTTTGTGCAACAACTTCAGTGTCTTTTTGCCGAGTGGGACCAAAAATAAACTTTCAATTTTGTGCACCGAAAAATCCGTCATCCTGCCCGCTGCCTGAATTGCTTATTTTTGCATAGAAACTCCAATTTAAATTGTGCATTTTTCAACTATTTTTAACTGTATTTGATGTTTGATGTTTTTCTGTATTTTACAATTTTTAATGAAGATTTTTTGAGTTTTTATGTAATTTTGCCTCGCAGCGAAGTGAGAACTGAATTAATTGAATAAGAAATGGATGTCTAATGAAATTCGGGGAAACAAGTTTAAATGAAATGCAGTAAAAAATGTCTATATTTTAATGGGCCGTACAAGGAAGTCATGCGATACCCATATCAGATTTTTTATTTAAAAAGAACGTGACTTTTTTCCCAACTGAATTACGGAAACCGTAAAAAGAAAAATTTTAATAAAGGGCAGAAAAACAAAAGCAAAATGTTTCCAACACTTTAACGAGTGCCAAAAAAAGGCACAAAATAATGCTAGTTTTCTTACCTAGTTATGTATAGTTACAGCTGCTTAAGCTTAAAAATATTACTGTACAATTTTATAAAATATTATAAAGCTGGAGTTTTGCTTTCGTGATTGAATAAAAAAAGAATAATAGAGCATATTGCAAGGTTTACTGCTAAATGTCTCAATTTTTGAGTATTTTAACTACTCTTTTAGCCAAATCGCCTTTATCAAGAAAGGTGACTAGTTACACAAACTCCATAATAACTATACTACAAAGCTCAAATTCAGCCAGAGTCCACCTGAGCCCAGCTGTATTACTTCTCCGCGAAATCCTAATTCTAGACTGAGACTCATATAGCTTAACCTGTAGTGCTTCATTATGTAACAGGATCATAATAACAACTTAACTTTCACTTATTAGGAATAGATTTTTAGAAGTTGGCAGAATTTATAATAATATTACCTGCTAATTGTATAACACACTCAACTAAATACGCAAAAACAAAAAATAAAAATTAAATGCTCAGAAAAACTTGAGTAGCTTTGGAAAAACGTCATCCCCCTTCCTAGTGTTCAAATGCGATCCTTTATATGGCGAAGAAAACTTCAAATATATTAAAAGCTAAAAATAAAGTTCTTTAATTTGACCTCATTCTGTTTAAATATTTACCTGCTTTTTTTATACTAGATACCATGCCTCGTGATCATTTATTCTATTAGCAATCATTTGTTCGATTATTTTGTTTACTTTTATGATATACTTTTTACCGATTTAACATCCATGTAAATTATTTTATTTATCTTTTTTCATTTTAATGTAATTACTTGTTATTTATTGCTTAGTTAATTATCAAATTATTTTTTATTTCTTTTAACCTCACGCCCTTTCCTAGAGTTCTTGCACTTATAATTTTAAAAATAATGCTCTAACTACACAGATTAATAGTTTAAATACTTATTTTAATTCGCAACTTTCAGTATCACAAACTGTATGTGCGACTTAAAATTATTTTCTATTTGCTGTTTACATACTTTTATATAAAGGCTAATTAATAACAGAAAATATCTATAGCGTTAAATTACTTGGACTTTATTTACCAGGAACTCTAATTATCGGAATAGTTTGCATTCTGAGAGGCCAGTTAAGATAAAGCTTGAAGCGTTAACGCTTTCGTTTATTTAAATAGCTGAAAAATAAAATAATACGCTAGTATATGATTTTTAAGAAGTTTAAATTAATTTAAATGAGATGTGAGGCGTATTTAATGGCTTGAAATAAAAAATAATTTATTGTAAGCCAATAGCGATGTCACACACATTCATCTCATTTAATTCAATAATTTTTATCATATATAAGTAACATGTTACTGAAACTTATTTATCAAACGTGTAGCTTTTTAAAGCATTAACAGAAAAATAGTGCAGAAGTTAGAGAAGATTACACGTTTTTGTTTACTCCGCGAAACATCACTTAGCCACAGCAAGTACTTCTTTCCTAAAACCAATAAATATAGAAATGTCGTAAGGTTCTTTCTCTGCACATGCAAGGAGTTTCTGTTAATATATGCTGTGCTGAAGCTTTGTAGTCAGCTATATCCTATTTGTTTCTAACATACACAAATTTTTATATTTTCATTTATTTATCTACTGAGTATAATTTTTTCCCCGAAACTACTGTGTGTTTAAATATTTAAGCAAATATTTTTGTTGAAATAACTATGCCTTGCATTTTTTTTGTTTAACAGATATTAAAATATTTTATTCTTTTCGAATGTATAATCCTTTTTAAAAAAAAAAATAAATAAAAATTCTCTCACCTGGATTACAGTAAATACGCACTTGGGCCGATCATTAGGACGGACTGTGATCCTATCTTGTCTGGATAAACGGAATTTCTTATATAATTAACCAACTCTTAAACTCTAATAGGACGAAAATCCGACCAATTTAACACAATTGGCAAAACACAACGCATTCAGATTAGTCGCACAGCACAACTTCAGCTCTCAACGGTTATCAGTTGACTGCTATCAAAATCATATCTGCAATACCACTGCAGCTTCTTTTATAGTAAATTAATTTATGCATTTTTTTTAGAATGAGTGGTCGAGGTAAATAAAAACAGGAAGCTACAAAGACAAAAACAAAGCTGCTAATGAAAACTTTATGTACTCTTGAAAACGCCGTTTCGATTGTTTCGATTTGACCGACTATTTAAGGAGTTTTTCATTAAAAGGTTTTTTTAAATTCTTCTTTGTAATACATATTTGCAAAATATACATTGCAAAGAAGATTCGAAATGTGTGAAACACTTTTGACGAAACTGAAAGCTCTGTAAATGCGTTTTTTACACTTGAATTCCAAAGGTGCTTTCGTTTCATGTTTTAATTGCTTACAGTTTGTTTAGGAGGGGTGGGGGAACAAATAAAACTTTTTATCTTCACAACCATTGTTCCATGTCGGTGATGAGGAAATTAGAATAGATTTGTTTTCGTTCCTGAAAGCTGACAATGGGAGAACTGTACAGCTATATTATATTTTTATTTTCTTTATTGCATTTATTGGCCAAAATCTCTGATATTCTTTATCTGATAAATTAATCGCTTGTTCTCAACTTGCATATTAAAAAAACATGATTTTTTTTTGCCTTTAAAATACGATGACTGCCTTAATGATCCGAATAGCAGACGATTTCCTTAAAATGCATTACTTCTGAAAACCACATAACTTTATAAGTGCTGCCTAACATTTAAAAAATACCTCCAGATAATTTATCAATCATCCTTCAGTTTTTATGTTAAAAGAAAGCATATTTATTTAGTTTGACTTCTATCATTCTTGCGGAATATCTTCATGTTACCAAGCTCTGCTTATACTTCGCTGATCAAATAGTTCGCGAAACTGTCACGTCACTCATGTTGAAACTTGCAATAGCTGAATTTGGTTTTAAGAAAGAGGGTAGGAAGTGATATAGTTTGGGACAGCTTATTTTACGTTGTATTGCGTACGGAAATAAAACATTTTTTGACCACACATTTTGAGCAAAGAAGCTAGAGTTCCTTTAATCAGAAAAACGTATCTGCCAAACAACAACGATCTTATTTTTCAGATTCTTAACTTTCTGACCCTCCGATGTTCTGTCCTATCCGAATAGTTCTACTGGATCAACGTATTTAGATAATTCGAGCTTTCCAGAACGGCACGGTGACCAGTTTATAAGAGCTGCAAAAAAGGGCATTCTATCAATGTTTCCAGGAGTATCAGAAACTCTGAAGCAAGTACTTGTACGCTGATGAATGTAATTTCGAAAATGAATAGGAAATAATTTTTCATATTTCAAACAAAAATGCCCTATAATCATTTTCCTCAAATATTAGAATAAAGTCAATTAATAGGATTATACAAACCCTCTTTTCTTCTTTCTTTAAAAACTACACGATAGTTTTATAATTTCTATACTGACAGGGCCTTTTACATGCAAGGCCATCTTATATTCATATCAATACATAAATGCATTCTGATTAAATTCAGGAATTCTTATTTAGCTCTGAAAATTTAAAATTTGTAAACAGTAGATAACAGCTTTCTTTAACAGATACAGTTATTAATTAGATAACAGCCTGAGATTTACTGATCTGAATAGACGCTCAAGCGATGAGAATTTCAGGATGAATAGGAGAACGCTGCCAGTTTTTACTCTGCTGTGTCGTTTATTTTCATGTACTCAGAAGCGGGAAATTGATTTCCCTTTCAAGAAAATTAAGCTGTGGCTGACAAACCATCATTAAACCCTAGCAGTATACTATAATGCCAAAGATACGCAAAGAATCACCCTTTTAGCATATAGGATGATTTCCTGGTATAGAGGGAAACGATTAGCTAATTAGTTACAGCTGAACATCTTTGACAATTGAATACGACAGCTAGCTGCCTGTTTCGTCCAAAGTGCTGTGGATACTTTGAATAAAATCTTCAAGTTGATTTCTTGGGGGGGATTTCTTAGAGGGGTAAAAGGAATATGGATGTTTAAGAGATCCCTGAATTGATCACAGGATACCCCTTGATAAGAGGATGCAGAGACTGATCTTCAGTGTCTCGTAACTTGCAAACTACGCTTTTACCATTAGATGGTCAAAGGATACTTTTTGGTTATTTTCTTGGTTGGAGAATGCGTTCCCAGCATTTTGCAATTTTATTACATGTGTATGTAATAATAAATGCAGGGAAAAGACGGAGCAGTGTCGATGCATAATAGCTATAAGAGATAAAGAAACTTCGCAGTCAAGGGGGTTTTAATTCCATTTTTTTCCGGTTGACGTTCGTGGCCTTCACTTGGCACTCGAGTCATGCCTATTCAAGAACATTTTGGAAAGTATTGCGATAGAAAGAGCGCACAATGAAATAGCGACCAAGCAGCGCACAGAAAGATGCTGAAGTGCCTAGTTAGCCAATATGGAAGCACACGAATAGAAAAGTTTTGTTTTGAGTTAAAAGTTTCAGTTTCCAATTATTACGTCATCCGCGCTGCGCAGGCCATGCAAAATGGAATGATCTAGAAATTACGCAACCCAGAGAAGTCATTACGATTGTTAAAACAATGAGAGAGAATTAAAGGGAATTAGGGGTTAGTTTAAATTAGAATTTTGATTTACTTATTTTTTATCTTATAGGTTGTTCTATAATAACATTGCATGTATCTGTCTATAAATATGTATAATGCAAAATAAATTAAAATGTATTGAAAGTAGGTTTAAAATCCAACCCATATTCAATTCGGAAAAAAACAAATAAATAAAAAGAACAGAAGCACAGTTGCAAACTGCATGATAGGTGCAAAAAATGCCAAAACTGAAAATTAAAAGACATTTACATCTTTTTTTCGCTGCATCGTAATCAGGCAAATACATCAGCCAGTTTCTGAACCAACAAAGACACAAAGTTTAATATTTAAAATCTCAGAAAATTAATCAAGTAATCTATGTCTTTATCAGTTCCAATTCCTATAGGCCATAGTAAGAAGTGCAAAAAATTGCAAACTTATAGCATAAAATTCATAAACTAGCTTGAAACGATTATTTTTTAATGAGCAGAACGAACCCAAAAAACAAACCTTGTAAATACAAGCAGTCCTATATATGCAAAAATATACTAGCATATGAAAACATGAAAATTTGAAACCATACGGGCAGGAGAAAAAAAGGATTCTTTTTTCGTGAAATTATAGCATGTAGCCAGCTTGTTAGCCGGAAATTGAACACAGATTGAAATAACAGCATTCAGTTATCTTATCCACTCGCTCATTAGTGAGTAATATGCATGTATGTATATTTATATACAAACATGCAATAATAGTAATAAGTATAATTTAGAAGTTGCTGACGCTGTGGAGATCATGATTACGGAGTGACGGAACATGGTGCATATAGTGCAGCAGTCATTGCGATCTAATACACTCACTTCCAAAACTTAAGCACGGATAGGAAAATGCACAGCGCTGGCGTCCTGTGGGGCGCATTGAAGCAGGACAGTTAATCACAAATGTTGCTCTTTTCTTCGGCGTTCATCATTCTGTAATTTCACGTTTATGGAAACAATTCCAAACCACACAGACAGTTGTCCGAAGGCCCGTAGCCGGTCGCCCAAGGGTTACAACCCCCCGCGGAAGATCGATATATTGTTATTGCAGAAACGCGCAATCGCAGAGCGACCTCCACACGTGTGACATCTATGGTTACAGCGTCTATTTGTAAGGTGATATCTGCAGCTACTGTACGCCGAAGATTACATATAAGTACGGACTATACGCCCGGGTACCTCGAGTTTGTGTTCCTCTATCCGTCCAATCAAGAGGGGCACGATTACAGTGGTGTCGGGAACGTGTCAATTGGAATGTGTCTGACTGGGGCAATGTCGTGTTTACTGATGAGTCAAGATTTGCTCTGAAGCCAGATGACAAGCGTATAAGGATATGGCGTGAACAACGAACATGCAATCAGTCCCAAAACATCACCGAACGTCACGCATTCTGAGGATTCAAGCATTCTGAAGCATTATGGTGTGGGCAGGGATTTCCTTAGGATACCGCACCGACCTGCACATCTTCAAGCGGGGTTCTTTGACAGCTGTCCGGTGTTTCTGGACGATAAGCAGTACCACTCTCACGCCAGATCAGTCGGTGTCTACAACCCGATGACAGACTGAAACTACTTTCATCTTAGAAGAGTATGCAAGCCCACTCTTGATTGCGACGCGCGTGACACGATTGCAAAGAAAATGCGGTCGGTACGTTGCTGTCTGAATATTGGGACTCATACGACAGGTTTGCGGGCGTATAGTTATAGGGTTTATATTTATTTTAATTAACATTTATTTTAAGTTATCTTTCCTGTTCAGCTTTCATTTTTCCCCTAGAAATGCCCGTGCCAGAGTATGTAAATGGTAGTAGCACGCGCAGTTTATTCAAATTTAGCGGAAGCTAGTTGAATTAAAATAGGAAAGGAAATCAGCGTGTGAGAGCCTTGCTTTGAAGTTACGCTAGTGAGATTGCTCGGTAGAATTTAGATCGGTGTGTGTCGGCCTGTGTGCCTAGCTTTGCAGAAGTAGGTCTGTGTGCCTACCTTTGCAAACTTTCAACGGGTTAATCAGTAATCTTGCAGAATCTCAGCGGTAATTAAAAACGCGGTTAGTTGAGGATTTCAGAGCCTCGTCGGTAGTGTTTTGATATTTGTTCATCTCGTCATTACTTTCAGTTTTACGTTTTATTTCAGTTAAACCTCCGGGTTGGCGAAGTTTGTGAGCGTCAAGTAGACGCATTTGTCCTTTTAAAGATAAAATAAAAAGGGCTTCAACTGTTCTTACGTTTCTGTGTAAATGCACACATAGTAGCAGTCACTACCCCAGTTTCTGAGAAGTTGGGGCAGCGAGATCTTACATTGGCGCCCGAACATCTCACGAACTCAGATGGCCGATAATTTAGTGAAGCTCCTGTAAAATTTCAAGAGCAAGTTATGGCCAACCAGTTGGAAGGGTTTAAATATTTAATCCAAACTATGCGGGCATCTATCAAGCCAACTGTCAGTTTTGACAGAAAAAATTCTGTGGCGATAATTTTAGAAGGCCTAGAAAATCATTTTCAGCTGTATCGAAAGGCAAAAAGTGGCCATTGCCACGTCTGCGTTAAGAGGATAGGCCTTTCTATGGTGGAAAAACATTGGAAAATTATTATTAGAAGAATTTGGAGGCCAAGCATACACGTTTGAAAATTTTAAAACATCGTTGTTAAAAGCATTCCCCCATAGTGAAAGACCGAGCAAAGCTGGAAGCTGAACTTTACAGTTTTTATCAGCTTAACATCGAAGATTTAACGTAGTTTATTCTGCGAAAAGTCAAGTTGGTAAATATGCTGTATGGGAAGAAACCCGACAGCGAGGTAATTTAAATTATTTTACCCAGATTACTACCTGTTGTCCAAGACGTCATAGAAATCCGAAATCCAAGCTCCTTGCAGGAACTCTTCCAGTTGGCGGTCAAGTTCCAAAACCGACGAGTAGTGGAAAAATCTAGAGGGGCAGCGTATCTTCAAGGTTCCCGAAAACAGTTCCCACACCAACCGGCCACTAAGATGAAACACTCTTATGGAGGAAAGAGCTATCAAGCCAATTCATCGAAGAACGAAGGTCAAAGCGCGAAGAAGAAATTCGAAAAAAACCGTCCGCGTACCCAGAAGACTGAAGGTCATAAGAAAGCTTTAAACGATTAGAGGGGCCTGTAAAAGCGAGGGTCCAAACCCCTGAAATTTTGCAAAATCCCTCAAGAAGATACCTAAACACGGTCGTGGTAAAGAAGTCCCAGTTACCAGTCATCCACGTCCTGGTCGGCGAAGTACCGGTAGAAGGGCTCGTGGATACAGGAGAGCAAGGAAACTTCTTGAGCTACAAATTCTACAATGACAACTTTCGTAGACGACGTTTATTTAAAAACAGAAACACAGAAATACACTCATGTCCATAAATTAAGGATAATTCGGAGTCACGCGGAAATCGGACTCTAAAATAAATATATCACCTGTAAAATCACTACACACATCTTCAAGAATCATATGCAAATTTCAGGAAGTAACCAGATGACACCGATGGTACGTCACAATGACGAGAGTGTAAGAGAGTGATATATAAGGAATACAGGCAAGGAAGTAAAATTGTTTGCAGGCGCTTTATAAGCATTTCAGTGCAATAACCGAATAGTTATGACACAAAGGACGCATTTGGATGATTTTTTACGTGGTAGAATTATCGGCCTTCTGGAATGTGGGTGTACCCAACTGGAAGTATCAGACGAACTTCGAATTGCCCAGAGTGTCATCTCCAGCCTTTGGCAACGATTCCAACATGATGGTAATGTAAGTAGACGTTACAGCACAGGTCGCCCCAGAATTACAACGCCAAATGAGGACCGGTATTTGGCAGTTACTGCCAAAAGAAACAGGCGGAGCACAGCCTCAGACCTGTCTAATCAGATCTCTTCAGCCACTGGTACGACAATTGCAAGACAGACCGGGTACAGACGCTTAGGGCTGATTGGTCTATATGCTCGTAGACCTGTCAGATGCGTTCTACTTACTGCAACTCACTGTCGCCTGCGGTTAGCCTGGAGTAGAGAGCATGCATTGTGGACACCGCAACAGTGGGCTTGTGTGATGTTTTCCGACGAGTCCAGGTTTAGCTTGCAATCTGATTCTCACCGGACTTTCATATGGAGAGCTCCAGGTACCCGTTACCACCAAGAAAACATCATTGAACGACACCGTGTAAGGTTTTAGTTAAACTAACCAAGTTTTATTTTAATTTAAATCTTTCTATCTCTTCTCTGTTTCAACTTCCCGTCAGAAGAAGCGCGCGTTTTTAGCTCATGCTAATTTGAAATACAGCCAAGTTCTATTTAAACCAGAGGTAGAAACCTCTCAGAGTGAGAGAGCTTTTAGTCTCAGATCACGGTCATTCTGTTCGACGTTCGCCTGACCAGCTTGCAGCTAAATTATAAGCCATAGTGCTTACTACGTGATTGCTTATTGAAATAAATCCAACTGCGCTAGTATTAGTAATTCTTGCTACGCACCATTTAGTTAGAGGCCAGCTCCGCGATTAGCTCTGTGAGCAAAGATTAATCAAATTTCTATTTAGCTTTAGTTTAAATTTATTTGATTGTTCATTTAGACCCAAGTGTGGTCTTTTACTTTCTGTATCCCTCCCGAGTTGGGAAGTGATTTTTATATATTATATGATTTAATAAAAGGAGGATTTTAAATCCCTTTCAAGTGCAGTTATTATACTACTTCAGCACAGTATCTACACCAGAACATAGCTGATTTCAGCTCCCTGTTCCAGATCAGGACTTAGGGACTTTTCAGTTGTTCACGAAGATGTTTGCCAAAACTACGCACAGAACACTCCGTCCTGACACTGGCGCCCGAAAAAAAATAAGAGGATGGCCTGAAAGACGAGAAGACGAACCCGAGATACCTGCTGTACCTGTCCAGAATTCTGAGAAAGCACCTCCTGGCCTAGAAGCATTTGGCTATATCGTACAAACCATGCGAGCAGCTATGAAGCCAGCGGCAAGTTTTCACGGCAAGACAATCGTAATTAATTTCCTGGAAAAGCTAGACTCCCACTTCATGCTATATCCAGTTCACGAATTTCAGAAAGTCGCTCTTGCTACCAGCGCTTTGAAGGGCCAAGCGCTAAGTTGGTTCAAGTGCATTGGAAAGAATCTCTTGGGGGAACCAGGAAGCCCCACATATACGTATGAAAATTTCAAAAATTCCTTGGTGAAAGCATATCCTGTAGTACGAGACCGAGCTAGACTGGAAGCTGAACTCTTTAGTCGATATCAAGAAAAAATAGAAGATTTGTCAAATTTTATTTTGAGAAACATTCGAGTTTTCAAGCTTTTGTATGGAAGTCGCCCGGATCCTGAAATTATTCAAATTATACTTCCTAGGCTACTGCCAAAAGTTCAAGATTTCATCGAGCTAAGAAACCCAACGACGTTAGACAGATTATTTGAGCTCGCAGTACAATTTGAAAGCCGAAGAACAGCCGAAAACGAGCGACGACGCCAATTTGAGCGAAGAAGTCAGTGGAGTTCGCCAAGACCCCAGCAGAAGCAAAATCAAAGTTACGAGAATAAGGCGAAGCAATGGCCGAAGAAAGATGTGTCTCCTAAATCGAGCGGCGAACGAAGGGAATTCAATAGAAGAACAAGCAAAGATTCCGAGGGCAACCAGAATAAGAA
Source organism: Stegodyphus mimosarum (assembly GCA_000611955.2). Classification (NCBI taxonomy): domain Eukaryota; kingdom Metazoa; phylum Arthropoda; class Arachnida; order Araneae; family Eresidae; genus Stegodyphus; species Stegodyphus mimosarum. The sequence continues at coordinate 278,647 of KK120630.1, forward strand.
GAATTTAAACTAAGATGGATTTCTTCGAGGAAGGTGAAGAAGTCCGAAGCAGCGCAAAACCCTTCCAAAATCAAGTTAAACACCGTGGTCGTGAAGAATTTGAGTTTACCGAAGATTGAAGTTCTAATTAACAACATACCGGCGACGGCTCTCTTAGATACAGGAGCCCAAAGCAGCTTTATATCGGAAAGATTTTTCAAGAAGCACTTTCGCCGTTACAGAATTTTTAGTGCAAGAGACACGGATGTCATAGCGGCCCAAGCGGAGAAGTGTAGCTGTTTAGGCAAAGTACCGTTGTTCGTGCGTATCAACAACGAACAGGTAAAACTCTTATTTTATATTGTGCGAAACCTGCAAATATGTATTATTCTAGGTGTGGACTTTTTTAGTTTGGCAGAAGCAAAATTTGATTTCAAAGGGGGAGAGTTGAGGTTAAATATGAAACCAATAGAAACCAAGAATGATAAGCCCCGCAGCTGGACTTGCAGCATCTACCGGCAGAAGAAAAAGAAAAACTCCAGGGCCTGGATCCGAGGCAATCTATTCGCATAGAAGATGTACCTCGGCGAAAACAGCAGGAACCAGCAAAAATGGTATCGAAAAGTGAGAAAAAGAAAGCTCCCCCTCAACAAAGTAGAACAAATACGAACCAAAAATGTGGATTTAAAAGGAAGACTGACGATGCAGGTGAGCAGACCTACGAACGGAGCTACGAGCAGACCAAGAGAAGAAAGCAGAATGGACAAGGAAAGCCCAAAGTAGTGAAGAGAACTGCGGAAACATCGGAGAGGTGCCTGAGAAGCAAGCAGCCTCGGTTGCACCCTGAGGAGCAACGTCCCGAATGCAGCAGGAACCAGGAGCAGCAACGAACGAGGGCCCAGTCCAGCAAACGCCCAGCAGAGCGACCTCCTCAGCGCAAGTATCCCAGGATACAACGACGCAATTGTAAAGGAAAAAGAGATGAACAAGCTGGCAAGGATCAACAACCAAAGTCAAGGCCCAAGCTTCAACGCACTCAACTTTCAAGGATTGGGCCAAGAAAAGGATGGCTGACCACAACAAGATAAGTAGTATTTCTTATTCCAAAGTTTAGTTAATTTTCGAGTGTACTGCAAGCTGCAGGGTCGATTTTACCTCAAGCGACATTGAGTTTTACGCCAAGTGGGCAATAAGCGCTTATCTTGAAAGAAAAATGTTTTTGTTTAAAAATTGTAATTCTGCAAAGACTTAAAATTACGTAATGTTTGTAAAGTAGATTTTGAAGCATTGTAAATAGATTAATTTTGTAAAAGCAATGAATTGCTGAAAAGAAAAATGTTAACTAAATGATTTTGTGTTATGCTTTGTCGAAAGACTTGTAAAATTTCTAGAATGAAATTCGGAAAATGGAAGAACACGATTTAGTCTATGGACTAATATTTCAGCATAATGTGATATTTCAGAAAAGTACCGTGAGAAAAGAATAGGAAGCACTTGCTGTAAACTTAGAAATTTAACGTACATTTGTATTTCATGAGTGCTATGAAATTGTTAAAGTTTCATAAAACGTAAATTATGCTAGCAATGCACGTTAAGTGCAATATCAATGTGAATGAAGCATTATATGTGCAAACTGCGAATTGTATGCATGAAAAGTTAAAGTTTGAGTAATTTTAGAATGCAAGTGTTAAATAGGCTCTCCACCAAATACACTTAAAGTGTTAGACATAAAGCTAGTGAGAACCTCAGGTTTAGCTGGTTATAGGGCGTCCTTTGAGGTCTCGTATGTCAAGTTCTAACTCATGTAGTCGATCGTAGGTGGGAGATTTGAACACCCCCGAACATAGAAAACCCTCAATGGCGGTTTGCTTTTCATCCAACACCAGCGAGAGAGCATTGGGGGAACAATTTAATGGTGCTTGAATGATAATGTGTGTGTGCGAATTTACAAGGGGAGGAATAAAGTTAAGAATTGTACCTAGAAATTACTGTTATTATGTTGTACTAAAATTCCTTTCCTTCCAGATTTTGCTGGAAGGAGTAAGACTTAGATGAAAAAAAAAATTTGAAGAATCATGAAGAAAGCAAGTTTCATCTATAAATATTTTTCACAAACAGATATTGCCTTGTAAGGGTTGGCCTAAGTTTAGAAGAGTTAAATTTTGACTATTTTTTAGAATTGCGAGTTTCAACATGGTCCGTTTGGACCACAGTAGTTTAATTACCGCAATTCTGGCGGGAAGTATGTAAGGTTTTAGTTAAACTTGTAGAGACATTAGCCATTTTTTTGGAACAAGAGAGAGAGACGAAAAATATGCATTGCCTTCGCCGGGGCTCGAACCACGGACCTCTGAAATACCGGCTCAGTGTGCTGACCATTACACCACAAAGGCACACTTAGAAGGTGGGAGATATGCCTTATAAACTAACCAAGTTTTATTTTAATTTAAATCTTTCTATCTCTTCTCTGTTTCAACTTCCGGTCAGAAGAAGCGCGCGTTTTCAGCTTATGCTAATTTGAAGTAGAGCCAAGTACTATTTAAACCAGAGGTAGAAACCTCTCAGAGTGAGAGAGCTTTTAGTCTCAGATCACGGTCATTCTGTTCGACGTTCGCCTGACCAGCTAGCAGCTAAATTATAAGCCATAGTGCTTACTACGTGATTGCTTATTGAAATAAATCCAAGTACGCTAGTATTAGTAATTCTTGCTACACAACATTTAGTTAGAGGCCAACTCCGCAATTAGCTCTGTGAGCAAAGATTAATCAAATTTCTATTTAGCTTTAGTTTAAATTTATCTGATTGTTCATTTAGACCCAAGTGTGGTCTTTTACTTTCTGTATCCCTCCCGAGTTGGGAAGTGATTTGTAAATAATATTGATATAATAAAAGGAGGATTTTAAATCCCTTTCAAATGCAGTTATTATACTACTTCAGCACAGTATCTACACCAGAACATAGCTGACTTCAGCTCCCTGTTCCAGATCAGGACTTAGAGACTTTTCAGCTGTTCACGAAGATGTTTGCCAAAACTACGCACAGAACACTGAGTCCTAACAACCGTTACGGTGATGCACGACTGCTCGTTTGGGGTGGAATTATTCTGGGTTCCAAAACTGGCCTGTATGTTCAAATTGGAACCATGACAAGCGAAATCTATCGGGACGTCATTCTGGAACAACATGTACGTTTGTTTCGGGGCGCCTGGGCGCGCAATTTCTGTTTATGGATGACAACGCCCGTCCTCACCGTGCAAACATCGTAAGCGAATGCCTTCAATCGGAGGATATCCCCCGTATGGACTGGCCAGCATTCTCACCGGACTTGAATGCAGTAGAGCACGTGTGGGACATGCTTGGCCGACGAGTTGCAGCCCATCAGCCTCCTCCTACAGGTCTACCGGAACTTCGAAGAGCGTTGCGTTTTGAGTGGTGTAATATCCCCCAAGATCAGATCGATAATTTGATACTCAGCATGCCTAGGCGTTGTACGGACTGTATTGCATCGTCTGGGAAGCATACAATGTATTAACAATCATACCAACTATGTAATATTGGTTTTTTGTAAATATGTTTTTTTTGTAATTTGCTCCAGAGAGAAAAAATCGCTAATTTTTTTAATAATATCAGACATATAGCATCTTTTTTTGCTCTTTACCTTTTGTTTAATAAATAAGCTTTACAAATAAGTCAAATTTGTTTTACTTCTAACTCTTCCTATGCCTGATTTTGCATTATCCTTAATTTATGAACATGAGTGAAATAGCCGCCCGAGAAAAAACCTGTCAATGTGTCGGGAAATTATCATTAAAAGTGGAGATAAAGGAAGAAAACCTTAAAATATTATTTTCTGTGGTGAAACATTTACAGAACCCAGTGATTTTAGGAATGGATTTCTTGAAGTCCGCTATAGCCAGATTGGATTTTCAGGAAAATGCAATTACACTGGAGATGCAACAGCAGGTGGTGGAGCCGGTGAAAGAACCTGAATTGTATTTAAGCCATTTGACTCTCAAAGAAAGGCAAGCAAGTGGTGAGTACGTTTTCAAATTTGTTTTCAGAGCGGCCTGGTAATTGTGAAATTGTAACACATGATATACAACTAACATGCAATAAACCCTGTAGGGCCAAGCCCTACAGGTATGATAAACAGAAAGAGCTCATTATTGAGGAACACATAAAAGAAATGCTGCAAAAATAAGATTATTTCGCCCATAATTAGTGATTACGAGAGTCCAGTGGTACTATGTAGGAAAAAGAATGATTTCCCGCCCTCAGATAAAATAGCTTGGAGGTTTGGTATTGATTATAGAAAATTACATAGCATTACGAAGTTCCCGGTTTACCCTCTGCCGTTGATTGAGGAAATTATTAGAAAGATTAAATCTACGAGATATATGACTACTTTGGATTTAACATCGGGCTACTATCAGATAGCTATGAAACCGGAAGATATACATAAAACCGCGTTTATCACAAAATCAGGCACTTATGCATTTTTACGCATGCCCTTTGGGCTGTGTGGGGCCCCGTCGACATTTCAGAGAGCTATGGACATAGGATATAAAATGTCGCAAAAGGGCATAGAAACTCAAGATTCAAAGATGAAGGCTATCAAAAGTCCCCCCCTCCTAAAACCTCAAAGAAACTGTCTTCTTTCCTTGGGTTATGCTCTTATTATCGATCATTCATAAAGGATTTCGCTAATATTGTAGAACCGCTGTTAGTACTTAAAAGAAAGAAAAGTAAGTTTACATGGACAGCAGAGGCGAATACAGCTTTTGAAAAGTTGAAAGAAGCGCTCATCACTGCCCCGGTTTTGAAATTCCCGGAAAGTAACGAAAATTTAGAAATTGCAGCCGACGCTTCGGACTATGACATAGGTGCGGTTCTCATGCAGAAAGGCCATCCTTTAGCATTGTTTAGTAAAACATTAAACGCTACCCAAAGGAATTATACAGCGACGGAGAGAGAAACATTAGCCGTATTAATGGCTGTACAGAAGTTTCGAGTTTATTTCGGGAAAGCACCAGTAACAGTCTTTTCGGATCATGCGGCCGTTCGTAACACCTAGGTTAATAAGATGGGCTTTAAAACTTCAAGAATATAATCTAATAATTAAGTATAAACCAGGAAAGGAAAATAATGTCGCGGACGCACTATCTCGAATAAAACTGGACAATGAAGGGAATGAACTCAAATGCGCTGTGTTAACTTCTAAAATTTTAGATTCTAGAGAAACAATTATTGCTGAATTGAAAGCTGATCCTGAATTTGGAAGTATTTACGTGTATCATAAAGATCCTGAAATTTTCGAACACACAGATGCGGCCATAATAAGAAGTAGAGCACAGAACTATGAGATAATAGATAATTTATTGCTTTATACTAAATCAACAAACGAAAACTTCGAGTATAGGCCAGTCATCCCAGCCTCGCTTCGATTGAGCATTTTGAAATAATTCCAAAACGCGCCAAAAGGACGCGCCAACATCGGATCATTTGGGGGTCAGAAAAACTATAAAAAGGGTACGCGAGGGGTATATTTCCGGCAATTATACAAAAGAGTAACTGCGTATGTCAGGTTCTGCAATCAATGTCAGTTAATTAATAATATTAATTACAGTCCGGCCGGGTACTTAAATAGCATTCGCACTACATTTCCGAATGAAATATTAGGCATAGATCTTCTTGGTCCTTTTCCCCAGAGTGAGTTAAATAAAAATCGTTACCTTTTAGTAATTGTAGATCATTTTTCAAAGTGGACAGAAATTGTTGCACTTAAACGTGCATCCGACAAAACAGTTGCAGATGCATTCTTACACAGGTACATTTTCAAATACGGTGCACCGATAAAAGTCATTAGCGATAACGGCAAACAATTCGTTAGCCAAAAGTGTTTTATGTAAACGGGGTTCTTCAGTTTTAGGTTAGAATTTTGAAACTTTTGAACAGGTCATTTCTAGGACCTGCTTCCAAGTGTTCAGTATTCTGGCAAGGGCAACTGTAGGGTTTATATTTATTTTAACTAACATTTATTTTAAGTTATCTTTCCTGCTTAGCCTTCATTTTTCCCCTACAAATGCCCGTGACAGAGTATGTAAATGGTAGTAGCACGCGCAGTTTATTCAAATTTAGCGGATAGATAGTTGAACGGATGGATAGATTAGATAGTTGAATTAAAATAGGAAAGAAAACCAGTGTGTTTGCTTTGAACTTACACTAGTGAGGTTGCTCGAACCACTTGCTTTGAAGTTACGCTAGTGAGGTTGCTCGATAGAATTTAGATCGGTGCGTGTCGGCCTGTGTGCCTAGCTTTACAGAAGTGCTAGGTTTCAACTGTTTAATCAGTAATCTTGCTGAATCTCAGCGGTAATTAAAAACGTGGTTAGTTGAGGATCTCAGAGCCTCGTCGTTAATGTTTTGATATTTGTTCATCTAGTCATTACTTTCAGTTTTACGTTTTATTTCAGTTAAACCGCCGGGTTGGCGCAGTTTGTGAGCGTCAAGTAGACGCATTTGTCTTTTTAAAGATAAATTAAAAAGGTCTTCAACCTCTTCTTACGTTTCTGTGTAAATTCACACATAATAGCAGTCACTACCCCAGTTTCTGACAAGTTGGGGCAGCGAGATCTTACATAGTCCTATTTAATACAAACGTCTGGGTACAATATTTCGGGAGTTCCGCTCTCCTGTGGCAGCAATAAGCTTTTCTCCACCTACTGTGCTGTGGTGGCCCGGTTCCCTTTTGCTGATAGAATAGTGTATTTGGCTCCTGCTGGCATTGTACTTGTAACACGACCTCCTCCCCTGGGAAGCTAGCTACGTGTTGCAGTTGTTAAAAACGGTTTTCACAGCCGGGAAATAAAGATGTGGATAATGAAGAATATTCTCGAAATATCTGCTATTTTTAGCCGTTCTTTGACATTTCACTGGAACGTACAGTCATAAAATTACCTAAGTGATGTCTGAAACACATACCGAAAACTCTATCAAGTACATGAATTAAATCTTTGCCATAAAACTTTCACTTGATACTTCAGCCTCTTGTATGTGTCAAATGCTTTAAACTTTTTGTGAGCATTATCATGTGAAGAACAGGCGAGGAAAGGAAACTTTGCATACGCGTACCCTTTCCTACTGCAGCCCTCACTTATCCTAATTTTCCCCATTTTGTTTCCTTTTATTTTGTGGTAGCTATGGCTGATAGTATTGCCCGTCCTTAGCGATTGCCCAGTAGTGTATAATGAGAGTGTACGCACACACGCATTAGTACTGAAATGTGTAACTTAAGTCAGCGGATGAGTAATACGTTTTACAGCCGCTCGCTTCATAGCTAGCTACACCTATGTACTTATGATATACTTACGAAAAATACATACATACACATAAATATACAACACAGTCATTCCAGACTACAGAAAAAATTTTTAATGCATGCACATAAATATAGTTTGCGCACACATTCTTTATTACAATAAAAAATATATACATACAGAAAACATGAATCTACTACGCACGCACATTCTAGATTACAGTAAAAAATAGAACAAATGTGAAAGAAAGAGAAATTATATGAACTAAAGTGTCATACATATAAATAGTACAACGGAATTATATAAATGGAAAATTGTGACTACAAGTACTGAGACATACACTGCTAGCCACCCAAATTGCAACACCAAGAAAGACAAGAGATATCACAAAAAATTTATTTAGTAGATAATATGTTGACCAAGTATCAAATGATACTTGGTCAACATATTATCTACTAAGTAAATCTTGTTTTTTGACCAAGTATCAAATGATTAAATTTATAGACTTCTATGAAGTGTGGTTCCTTTTAGAATCAGTAGCCAGAGTAGCCGCCATTGTTGAAAATCACCGCTGCCACACGCCTCGGCATTGATTCAAAGAGACTTTGGATGTGTTCTTGGGGTACAGCAGACCAAGCAGCTTCCACACGTTGCCAAAGATAATCTGGTGTGGCAGCTTAGGATGTAATCAGTAGTAAGTAGGCAGTAATCTGGGTCAATCGTTCAACAACCATGGACCACATGTTTTCTATCGAAGCATCCGGAGAGCGAGCCGGCCAGAGAAGCAATTAAATCTGGCGATTGACGAAGAACTCTTGGACAATGCGTGCCACGTGTGGTCGCGCATTATCCTGTTGAAATATGGCTGTGGGCAAGCCCTGAAGGTAAGGAAGGACAACTGGCTCCAACACCTTTGAGATGTAGCGCTGCTGTTTAAAGTACCGACAATGCGTACTAGAGGAGTGCGAGAGTGATATCCAATACCGTCCCATACCATAATACCCGGGGCAGGACCAGTGTGGCGGTGCATAACGCAGCTGTTCAGCATCTTCTCTCCACGGTGTCTTCAGACTCGAATCCGACCATCGTGGTGTTGCAGACAGAAGCAAAGCGTCAGTAAAGACAATTTCATTTCATTCTGCCGTCCACATCCTTCTTTCATCGCACCATTGGCGGCGGAGACGTCTGTGGTTCTGCGTCAAGGATAGACGAAGCTATGGACGTCTTGCGGGCAGACCACTCTGCTGTAAACGGCGTCGAATGGTACGCGCAGACACTGGATGATGCGTTACAGACTGAATGTGCTGTGCTATGGTTCGTGATGTGACTGAGCGATCCGTCACTGCCATGCGCACAATGTTTCTGCCATCATGTGAAATGGTGGACTGAGGTGGATGCGATGGAACACGTCGGTCCGTCGTACCATCCTGCATCCAACGGTCATATATCTGCATTACAGTTGTTTGGTTTCGTCTAAAGCCACTACCGATTTCCTTGAAAGATAATCCACACTCTCGGTAGGCCACTATCATTTCTCTTTCGAACTCGGATACTTGATCAAACGATGATCGCTGTTTACTACGAGGCATAATTGATCTTTTTTTGAAAAAACCACAAGAAAAACACAATTGCCGAACTTGAAATCGCCGAAAACTCCAAGCCTTAAATAGCGCTTTGAAGTGGCGTCACAGGCGCGCGTGATGTGCGTCTGCGCTGAAATTCTAATCATTTGCATTACTCACCTCCGCTAATGCAAAATTTCATGTTATTTGCATGCTTCCTTCAGGGTGTTGCATTTACGGTAGCCAGCAGTGTATATGAGTATTAAAAATAGTAGAGAATACCGTTCACAGCACAGCAGTACCAGTACTGTAGATGAAAGAGTGCCATAATCAGTTACATAAGCTTTAGGTAAAACTGTTGGATTTAAAACAAACTGGAATCAGTTCTGGTGGCCTGTGCTATTTTCTTCTGAATTGTAGGTATGTTTAATGTGGGAGTTCTTGTCGGTTTCTTGAGATGTATAGAGTTTATGTAAAGATTAGGCGATTAGGGCTGCCGATGTCTCCGCAACAGCACTGGTCACTATTAAGTATGTACTAGTACTACTCTTAAGTGATTTTATGCGCTCCGCCACAAGTGTGCGAAAAAAAACGGAAAACTACATTTCGTTTGACCAATACTGAAATGCTAGTTTTGAATGCTGAAGTTCATTAAACATTAACTTTCAAGTCAGACAACTTCATAATAACTCTCGTAAATGACGGAAATGATATATATACATAAATTTGACATGTTTATAAATGTTTTGCTACTGTGAACTTATGTATACATACCTAAATACATATATATGTAAGATAATTCTAACTTTAATTTGCAGCCTTTAGCTCTTCTTTTTAATCTAGTTATTACCCACTAGCTATCCTAAAAATAGTAATTCTTATAATAAATCTCTTTAAACGTCATTTTAAAATTAATGCTACTCAAACGGTCCTTATCCAACGCCAGTGAAGCAGATACTTATAAGATGCTTTAGCTAATAATAGTTTGCAAATACCAGCAAATAATTTGAAATTTGGGAATCGAAAATCAAATTAACCAATCAAAATAAAACTCAACTCAAAACTGAATCATTCTGAACAGGATTTTCATCTGAAACATACTGCATTCTCTCTCTCACTTTTCTGCTATCAACTTTCTAACATCTGCTTCTCTTTCTTTCTTCAAATACTTTTAAATAATCTAAAAGATATCAGAATAGTTCTTCCATGTCAGATCACTTACTGTGCAAGTTTATCTGCGTTGGGTTAAAAAATGTTTTCCAACGAAAGTAAAGAAGTACACTCACTTCCAAAAGTTAAGCACGAAGATGTAAAATGCAAATATCAAGAAATACTGCTTTGATTGACACAAAATTCGGCAGGAAAGTAGCATATATATTTACGCATAACACAAAATCAATAATTATATACAGAAAGGAAAACAATATAAATTTTTTTAAGTTGTCAGATTATGACATACTGGAGACTTAAACAGAATTATGTATAAAGTGAAAATAAACAGCATAAAAGGAAAAAAAAGGACATTAGTAGGGTATGTGATCCCCCCCCCTGATTTGCAAACAAAGTTTACACCTTGTGACCATGTTTCAATTAGATGGTTAACCACCGCAGAATTAAGCAATCGCCATTCTTCTTGTACAGTTGTTTCCAGCTCAATAAGAGTGGCTGGAGGTGGGAAACGTGAAGATAAAGCATGGCCGAAAGCATCCCAAAGATTTTCAACGGGATTCAGGTCGGACTAATATGCTGGCCACGTCATACGCGCAATCCCTTCACTCTCCAGGTAGTCATCGACGATGTCAGCTCTATGGAGACGTGCGTTATCGTCCATTAAAACAAAAACCAGTCTTGCACTAAAAATTCTGTAACGGCGAAAGTGCTTCTTGAAAAATCTTTCCGATATAAAGCTGCTTTGGGCTCCTGTATCTAAGAGAGCCGTCGCCGGTATGTTGTTAATTAGAACTTCAATCTTCGGTAAACTCAAATTCTTCACGACCACGGTGTTTAACTTGATTTTGAAAGGGTTTTGCACTGCTTCGGACTTCTTCACCTTCCTTGAAGAAATCCATCTTAGTTTAAATTCTTCTTATTCTGGTTGCCCTCGGAATCTTTGCTTGTTCTTCTATTGAATTCCCTTCGTTCGCCGCTCGATTTAGGTGACACATCTTTCTTCGGCCATTGCTTCGCTTTATTCCCGTAACTTTGATTTTGCTTCTGCTGGGGTCTTGGCGAACTCCACTGACTTCTTCGCTCAAATTGGCGTCGTCGCTCGTTTTCGGCTGTTCTTCGGCTTTCAAATTGTACTGCGAGCTCAAATAATCTGTCTAACGTCGTTGGGTTTCTTAGCTCGATGAAATCTTGAACTTGGGGCAGTAGCCTAGGAAGTATAATTTGAATAATTTCAGGATCCGGGCGACTTCCATACAAAAGCTTGAAAACTTGAATGTTTCTCAAAATAAAATTTGACAAATCTTCTATTTTTTCTTGATATCGACTAAAAAGTTCCGCTTCCAGTCTGGCTCGGTCTCGTACCACAGGAAATGCTTTCACCAAGGAATTCTTGAAATTTTCATAAGTATATGTGGGGCTTCCTGGTTCCCCCAAGAGATTCTTTCCAATGCACTTGAACCAACTTAGCGCTTGGCCCTTCAAAGCGCTGGTAGCGAGAGCGACTTTCTGAAATTCGTGAACTGGATATAGCATGAAGTGGGAGTCTAGCTTTTCCAGGAAATTAATTACGGCTGTCTTGCCGTCAAAACTTGCCGCTGGCTTCATGGCTGTTCGAGTGCTTTGTACGATGTAGCCAAATCCTTCTAAGCCAGGAGGTGCTATCTCAGGATTCTGGACAAGTACAGCAGGTATCTCAGGTTCTTCTTCTTGTCTTTGAGGCCATCCTCTTATTTTTCTTCGGGCGCCAGTGTCAGGACTGAGTGTTCTGTGCGTAGCTTTGGCAAACATTTTGAAGTAACTTCTTAAAGTCCTAAAGTTCTGATCTGGAACAGGGAGCTGAAATCAGCTATGTTCTGGTGTAGATACTGTGCTGAAGAATAACTGCACTTGGAAGGGATTTAAAATCCTTTTTTATTAAATCAATATTATTTACACACTTTCCAACTCGGGAGGGATACAGAAAGTAAAAGACCACACTTGGGTCTAACTTAACAATCAGATAAATTTGATACTAAAACTAAATAGAAATTTAATTAAACTTTGCTCACAGAGCAAATCGCGGAGTTGGCCTCTAACTAAATGGTGCGTAGCAAGAAATACTAATACTAGCGCACTTCAATTTATCTCAATAAGCAATCACGTAGTAAGCACTATGGCTTAGAAATTATCTGCTAGCTGGTCAGGCGAACGCCGAACAGAATGACCGTGATCTGAGACTAAAAGCTCTCACAGTCTAAGAGGTTTCTACCTCTGGTTTAAATTGTACTTGGCTGTACTTCAAATTAGCATAATCTGAAAACGCGCGCTTCTTCTGACGGGAAGTTGAAACAGAGAAGAGATAGAAAGATTTAAATTAAAATAAAACTTTGTTAGTTTAACTAAAACCTTACAAATGATGAACGCCGAGAAAAGAGCAACATTTGTGATCGACTGTCCTGCTTCAATGTGCCCCACAGCACGCCAACGCTCAGAATATTCCATTCGGCTTCTGGAAGTCATAGAAACACGTATTTCTTGAAAACGAATTGTTCGAAACGTTTAAACACCTGCTATCAGCACTTGCAATCAACTTCTGTAACCCTTCATAAAGCTGGATTCTTATAAGACTGTCCTTTTTGCATATTTCTTGACATGAAAGTGCGATTGGTTGTTACCTAACATATTTGCATACTTCCATCTACCTCTGCAATGAATTTCATCCTTTTCAATTCTGATTGGCTTCCTGAAATTAGCAGTTTCCTCTCCGTGCTTAACTTTTGGAAGTGAGTGTATATGAATGACTACGCTAAATCTGACGTCAGGCTATTTTCAGATTACAGTAAAGCCCAAGGATGTCGAACAACAACTTTTATTACAACGTCAGCCATGTTTGCCTTTTTCAGAATGCCGTTTGCTTTAAGCAGAGCTCCGGCTACACTTCAAAACGTAATGGACATTGCTTTAAGGCCAGTCTTAGACAAAAGTACAGCTAATTATCTCGATGATATTATTGTCACCAGCGAAACGATTGATGAGTATATTAAACATGTGGAGGAAGTTTTTACATTGTTAAATGAAGCCGGCCGGAAGGCGAATCCGAAGACGTGCAAGTTTGTTGCCAAGGAATTGAAGTATCTCGGTTATAAAATGTCTAAAAACGGTAGCGAAACATATAATTCCAAAATATTAAAGGTTAAGAGTTATCCACCTTCAAATACGGCCAGGAAATTATCTTCCTTTTTGGTCATGGGTTCCTATTAAAGAGTTTTTTATAAATGATTTTGCGTTTTTTTTTTTTTTTTTAGTTTTTATAAAGATAGTTGAACCCCTGTTGTTCCTTAAACGAGAAACCTACAGTGTGTCAGCATGGGAAAAGTTTGTTTGCATGTTCAAATATAGAACGAGTTGCAAAAAGTATATTTTTGCTGGTAAATAATTTGTTAACCGCAGTTATATTGGTGATTTATTTCTTACGCGCAGCTAGCGCAAAATTTAATTTCAAAGATTCTACTTTACAGGTCAAGATGGATAAAGTTGAAGAGGAACAAGCCGCAAGCCCGGAATTAGATTTGACTCATCTCGAAGAAGGAGAAAGAGAGAAGATCGAAAAATCTCGTAAGACATTTTCCCTAGTTATTCAATGACAAGCCTGGCTTCTGCCAGATCATAACACACAGTATTGACACTGGTAGTGCGTCCCAGTCCAGTCTAAGCCGTACAGGTATGGCCGTGTGAAGGAAGACATTCTCGAGCAACACATTAAGAAAATGCTCGAGAACAAGATAATTACGCCAAGTACCAGCCCCTATGCAAGTACAGTAATTTTGTGTAAAAAGAAAAATCGATTGCCACCCGAAGATCCGAATTCGTGGCGATTCGCCGTTGATTACCGCAAGTTAAATAGCATAACGAAATACCCCACATATCCCATCCCAATAATAGATGAAATTATAAGATAGATTCGTTCTACTAAATACATGGCTACATTAGACCTGACGTCAGGCTATTTTCATATTGCAGTAAAACCTGAAGATGTTGAGAAAACAGCTCTTGTTACAAAGTCAGGCGTATATGTCTTTTCTAGAATGCCGTTTGGCTTAGCGGAGCTCCAGCTATATTTCAAAAAGTTATGGATATTGTTTTAAAGCCAGTCCTAGGCAAAAGTCCAGTCATCTATCTCGATGATATTAGTGTTACCAGCGAAACTATAGAAGAACATATTAAACATCTGGAGGAAGTATTTACATTATTAACTGAGGCCGGCCTTAAAATAAACCCAAAGAAGTGCAAATTTGCCGCCAAGGAATTGAGGTACCTCGGCTATGAAATCTGGAAAAACAGTATTGAAACGGATAATTCCAAAATATTAGCGATTAAGAGTTATCCACATCCAAATACGGCCAAGAAATTATCTTCCTTTTCGGGAATGTGTTCCTAGAGGTTTCATAAAAGATTTTGCAAAGATAGCTGAACCCCTGTTGGTCCTTAAACGAAAAAAGACTACGTTCGCATGGACAGCGAAGGCGAACACGGCGTTTGCAGAATTGAAACACGCCTTAATTAACGCCCCTGTTCTTAAATTCCCGGAGGGGCACCAAAACTTAGAAATTGCAGCAGACGCGTCAGACAACACAGTTGGCGCAGTTTTTTCCCAAAATGGGCAGCCAGTAGCCTTTTTCAGCAAAACGCTGAGTCAAACTCAGCGTAACTCAGCGTACTTATATCGCAACTGAACGGGAACTCTCGCAGTCTTACTAGCGCTGCAAAAATTCCGCGTTTATTTCGGAAGCGCCCCGATAACTGTGTACTCAGATCATGCGGCAGTTGGTCGCTTATACTCGGGGAAAACTCTTTCACCCCGGCTTATACGTTGGACGTTAAAACTGCAAGAATTTAATTTAATAATAAAACATACTCCGGAGAAAGAAAACGTAGTGGCGGATGCCCTATCAAGAATTAAGATCGACGAAGAAGGAAATACAATTAGATGTGACATGCTAACTGCTAAAGTAATTGAATCCCGTGAAACAATAATTTCGGAACTAAAAACGGACCCTGAATTCAAAGATATTTACGCATATGTTGAAGAGCCCGAAAATTTTGAGCATGTAGACTTAACGGCTATTCGCAATAGGACGGTTCATTATGAAATCATTGTCAAGTTATTATTTTACACGAAAATAACGAACGGTAATCAAGAATACCGATCAGTGATGCCAGCGAGTCTATGCTTAAATATTTTAGAAGAGCTGCATGAGTCGCTAATTTCGGGTCATTTAGGAACTAGAAAAACTTTGAAAAAGGTCCGCGAAGCGGTGTATTTCCCGCAGTTGCACAGGTTAGTAACGGGGTATGCCAAGTCCTGTCACTTGTGTCAATTAATTAACGACGTTAATTACAACCCGGCCGGGTACTTAAATAATATAAAAACCACTTTTCCAAATGAAATGGTCCGCATTGATTTACTCGGATCCTACCCTAGAACAAAAATAAATAAAAATAGGTATTTGTCAACCATTGTGGATCATTTCTCAAAATGAGTGGAAATAATTGCCCTTAAATAAGCATCAGGGAAAATAGTAGCAGATTCGTTTCTAAACAAGCATATTTTAAAATACGAGGGCCTAGAAAAGTACTATCAGATAATGGGAAGCAGTTCGTAAGAAATTTATTTTAAAATCTTTCCACAGGACTTGGCGTACGCCATCTAAAAATGGTACCATATAGAACGGAATTGAATATTGCGGAACGGGTAGTTACGTTTTGTTTTGAGAACAGCGAAGCATTACCACACAAAAGACCCCCGCAGAACTATTTTTAGGTAGAAAAATTTTAACTCCACTGGATAAATTATTTTTTGTGCAGCAAAGGCAAGAAGAATTTAAATTGAAGGATATCCAGGAAATTATAAACGAAGCCATCAAAAATTCTGATGGGGCAAGGCAGAAAGAGAAATTTTATTATGATAGAAATAGACGGGGTGTAGAATATACTGTCGGTTAAAAAGTGTTAAAGACAAAACATTCGCGATCGTTTGCACCGGACAATAGAGTGGCTAAATTTGAGCCCTGGTTTGAAGGGCCATTCATCACTGAAAAGATTAAATATTCTACTATTTATTTAAAGGCTGGAAATGGCCAGCAAATAATTGCTAATGTTGATCAAATTAAGCCATAATACAGTTGTACTGAGTTCCAAGTTTTAAAAGATTTATTGCAGGATCCTGGAAGAGTGCCAAGAACTTCAATGAATCAAACACCGAGCTGGACCCCCCCCAACAACCGAAGGGAAACAAGCCGAAAGTACGGAAGAAACATCGGCCAAATGTATGCACCAGCCACAAGGTCCAGGGTAAGCAAAAAAGAGGAAAAGGAAAACCACGGAAAGGCTAGTGAGGAAAGTTCCCCTACAGCCATCCCCAGTTCCGGCGGTGAAAAGGAAAACGAGTAGTACGACAACAGAATCCGGATACAACGAAGACTTCGCCACAGAGTCGGCGTTTCCCAACGGCAACCACCTCAAAGGAGGTTATAGGAGCTTCAGAGCGAAGAATCGCCAGAGGAAAAAGAACAACCTACGCGGGAGCAGTTCCGTTTCAACAAACCAGGAAAGTCAAGCGGAGGGTTCAAGATCCCGAATAAAGAAGTGGCCCTTAGAAAGCAAAGAGGAGACCGGAGTTTCAGAACCCTCAGCCTACAAGGAAATCAGCCCGTCTCATCGACCGAGAGAAGAAACGAAAGAACGTGCCAACGGAAAGTACTAGCCAGCCAAGCAGAAGGAGGAGACTGTAAGCCATGATACCCAACATTCGAGGAGTTTTGGCTTATCAAAGTTGAGGAGTTTAGAAACCAAAAAGATAAGTGAAAACTTTCTTTGGTTGCCTATTTTGCATTAAAATTTCAATTTATGTCATATTGTTTAAAGTTGCTAAATTCTGTTTAAAGTTTGAATTCGCAAGTTTGCGAGAATTTATTTTGTAATCATCTTTTAAGCAGAAATTTTTTTGTATTCGCAATTTGCGAGAATTTAGTTTGTGAATATTTTTAGTCTCAAAGATTTCAATTGATAGTGAAAATTGTTAACTTGAATTTAAGATTTTAGGAAAAGATTGTAAATTTTGCATAGTAACTATAACTAATGATGTAAAGTGAATTTTAAAATGTTACATGTTAAAATGTTGTATTGAAAGTAGAAATTTTAAATGTCAGTTGTAAAAGTACTGTAAAATTAAACTAGTGCAAATGTAAGTTTTTGGTCAAAGTGCAAGGGCAAAAACGTTGTATAATGAATGAATATAAAGAAAGTATAGATTGAATGTGTGTGAATGCTCCAGGAATTACTTAAAAATTTAAATCAAGCTGTCTTTTAGCACATTAGATGTAGTTTTGTGTTTACGAAGTTTTCTGAGGTCTGGAAAGTCAGGTTCTAACAAATCGTAGCCGTTGTGTAGATGGTAGCGTATATTCGCGGTAACACAGCAAACAACATGCTCAGTTCATTCAGAACAAATTTCTGGAGAGCGTGGGGAGGTAGATTTAAAGTATGTGTGAATGAAAGCTGTTTGAAGGACAAAAGAATTTTTTGGTAAGCAAAATGGAAATTGTTTGTGAAAGACACCACTAATACTGTTTCCTTCCAGATAATTTGAAGGACCAAGACGGATATCTGACTGAAAATCAAGATGAAGCAGATGTCTGTAAACAAATTCAAATTGTGAATGTGTTAATTTTCTTAGTTTTAGTCTAGCTTTAGATATTTTTGTAAAGTTGGCTCTAAACAGGAAAAGTTTAATGATGAACTTCTTTCAAGAAAGCAAAATTTTAGAAGTTTAACTTTCAAGTTTAAGAAGTTTTGTAGAATTTACACTCTTAGACAAAGTCGTTTTGATACCTTATTCTTCTAGTAGTTAAATTCTGGTGGGGAAAGATATGAGGTTTATCCTAAGTTTTTAACAGTTTTCTTTAGCTAAAGCTACTTCCCTATCCTTTCTATTTTCAGCTTATAATTTCCTACCAGAATGTGTTTTCAGAATCGCGTTTAATGCAAATCAGTTAGAGTAGTATTTAAGTCTCACTGACTTCGTTAGAGAGCCACCTATATCCCTATCAACTTAAGAGAACGCCCTGAAGTTCTGGATATCATCATCACCAATAGAATTAATCAAAAACCCTATGTTTATACTGCAAATAAACTCTCTTCCGACCATTTACCCCTCCATTTCACGATGTATGGCCTCAAACATGGACTACCTCCCCTAAAAACTTCTATCAACTGGAATCAGTTCAACTACCACATCAGCAACAACCTCAGCACAGCAGCTCCACCCCTCAATAGCACAGAAAATATCGATATAGCTATCAACAACTTTAACAACCAAATTAAAATAGCCATCAACAACTCTAAAATTATTCAACGTAAAAAGAACATAACCCTTCCCGCCTCCATCAGGAAAAAGATGACTGAAAAGAACAGGCTGAGGAGAAACTACCAGCACTCACAGGATCCCAGGGACAAGCGTAAATACAATAGATGTCATAAAGAACTCCAAAAACTACTTAAAAATCATGCAGATTCAGCCTGGAACAACTTCATCTCAAATCTCTCCCACACTGATCACTCAGTGTGGAAGATTGCAAAAGCAATTAAAAATAATGGAAACAATATTGGCCCTATTCGTAATGGAAATCATACCCTCACCAATATAGAAGAAATAGCAGAAGAGTTCGCCTCCACCTATGAAAACCAATTCTCCAATCAAGCATACCCCAGCAGTAATGACGAGCACTTAATTAACTACGTTAATAATTACCTAGAACAGAACAAAACGAGCAAAAATCCACCTACAACCCCCCAAGAAGTTAAAAACATCATTAACAAACTCAATATCAAGAAAGCTACCGGACATGATGAAGTCTCAAATAATGCACTTAAAAATCTACCCATGAAAGCAATAGTCCTTATCACCAATATCATCAACGCATGTCTAAGAAGTAATTATTTTCCACCCTCTTGGAAACATGCCATCATAATAGTCCTTAAAAAACCAGGCAAAGATCCCACCATTACTTCTAACCACAGGCCCATCTCCTTACTCCCCTCCATAGGAAAAGTTTATGAAAGAATAATAGTCAACAGAATCAATCAATTTATTCAAGAAAACAAGATTTTAAATTCAACCCAATTTGGCTTCCGCCCTGGATATTCAACTACCCACCAAATCACCCGCATAGTAGAGTATATAAGTGAAGGATTCAATAAAAATGAAACCACAGCAGGCATTTTTCTGGACATTGAAAAGGCCTTTGATAAGGTCTGGATCGAAGGTCTTCTTATCAAATTAATTAACTACAACTTCCCGCCTAATCTCACCTTACTCATAGCAAACTTCTTACGCAAGCGATCCTTTCAAGTAAGAATTAAGAATCATCTTTCCTCTATCAAAACTACAACTGCCGGCGTAGCACAAGGTTCCTGCATCTCGCCAATTTTATTCAACCTTTTTATTAACGACATTCCCAGGAATCCCAATATCCTCACTGCCTGCTATGCGGATGATACAGCTCTGCTTAGTAGATCCATAAATCCTGACAAAGCAAATCAAAAACTTCAATCTCATATCAATATCATTGCACAATGGTTCCGAGCCTGGAAGATTAAAATAAATACCACCAAATCAGCTCTTATCTATTTCCGTAAACATCAACTTAGAAGAAACATTGCAGATATCAAAATCGACAACAACAATATCCCACGTGAAAACTGCATCAAATATTTAGGAGTTCATATCGACTGCCGCCTTACCTTTCGCCAGCACATAGTAAAAACCAGAGCTAAAGCAATGCAAGCTTTCATGGCTATTTATGCCCTTCTCGGCAGGAAATCAAAACTAAACCTGAACACCAAAAGGATCACTTACTTACAAGCCATCAAACCTATTTTACTGTACGCTGCACCGGCCTGGGCAGCTACATCAAGAAGCAATAGAAGACTACTTCAACAAACCCAAAATAAAATGCTCAGAATGCTCTGTAATGCACCATGGTATGTCACAAATTCAACCATCCATAGAGATCTAAAAATTAAGCCGCTTGACAGCGATATTCTCATCCATAGTCATAATTTCTATCAACACTGCAATAACCACCCTGATGATATCATAAAAGACCTTAATAACTACGATAACACCTTAATTCAACGACATAAAAGACCGCGCAATATTTTTCACGACTGTGATTGGTAATCAGTATATATGTACATATTTTTTCAACTATTCAACTATTTAATCAAGATTTTTACTATTTTCAAATTCTTCATTTAGTGTTTTGTGCATTTAATGTTTTGTACTTACAAGCAAAAACTTTTAAAACTTTTGTGAACTCGACGATCTCCCACAGCAGTAGCACGCTCGTTTCCGAGCGCTTCAAACTTCGCCATTTTCACGCAAATTATGCCTTTTTTGTTACCATCTATTGCTGCCTCCATTATGCCATTCTTCACACTTTATTTAAATTATGCCATCGCCTTTTATGCCATAGCTTCTCAAATGCCATTGCTCTATTTATGCCATTCGACCATCACCGACGCCATGCCATTGTTCTATATGCCATTACTACCATCACCGACGCCATTGCTTATCTACTACATGCCTTTATATTTCACACAAGGAGTGTGAAAATCCTTTCGGATGACGAACTCTACCAGGTAAACCTTTTCAGGTTACGACAACTATATACTAGTAAAGGCCTTTTTTAAGGCCAAATACTAGTCAATAGGAACAGGATTTGGATTTGGATTTGGATTTGGATAGAGAGCCAGAGTTTCTGACTAGCGTGCGTTCGCCTTTTGGCGACGTCTCTCTCTAAATTATTACTACGCTCGGCCGTACTTCAGGCCCTTGATAGTTTCGCCAACTTTTCTGAGATTTAGGGGCCAAAGACGTTAAAGACACATTCTGAATTTTTTTTAATATTTCAGTAAACCCTTAAACTAGAGTTTTTAAATAATCACCAACATGGATTTTACACCAGATATACGACTCGACATGCACTTTCTGAAATGAAGAAATAATTGGTGTAAATACTAGAAAAGCAGGAACCCACACCGCTGCCTCAAGCCTATATATTAAAGGTGTTTTTGATATTTTGTGGCCAGCAATACTAAAAGAACTCAAAGAAACATACTAGCCTTCAAATTTTTTGAGGTTACCATGAAGTACCTGGAAGACCCTAAATTGCTTATCATTCATAATAATGGAATAATGAAAAGGAAAGAAACCAAGGGCTCTCCTCGAGGATCTTGTGTTACTGTGCTATAGAATATCATTTTTAACAGAATTCGGTCACCTGAATGGCTAAACTATGTTACTGTGATAGCTTACTCGGATGATACAGTATTTTTTGTTAAAAAAAATCTAACGTTACCCTATTTTCAAACTCCGTGGAAGTAGAACTAAATCTGTTAAAATTAAAAATATTTAGGTTTAATATTTATGTTTATATTTAGGTTTAGGAAGAAGGGAAAATAAAAAGCGAAAAAAGATCCCTAAACTTTTGGAAATACAACGAGAAATAAACAAAAGAATCTTATATGGTATCACTGAAATTCAGTGTGCGTTTGCGTGCATGAATCAGAAATTTTATCTTCCTAATGACTTTTGATTAGTGTGAAATTTACAGCAGATAACATCTAAACATTTGTAATTGCCATTTGGGTAGCCTCTATGCTTCTCATTTTTCTGTGCTCTATTAGTCTTAAAAAAAATTCCTTTTGTTTTATTTCTCAAATCATTATTTAGATACTCAATTCCTTACGATGCAGCTGCTGTTAGCTTGCTTAATGATATTGTGTTTCCTTGCTTCCTTGTATGACTTTCATAAAAACATTTTGAAATATTTTGTATTTGATTTTTTAGAGTGTAAACTTTTTTTAATACTTGGAATGAATATAAATATTACAGACAGATTTCATAAATTTTAGTAAATTAGTTTTTTAAACTTGAAAATGTCATTGACATTTATGGATACGGTGTATAATATACTCTGTTGTAAATGTGAACATAAATGTTTATACATTTTGAAAATGAACAAATTTAAGGCGCTTAATCTTGACGTTTAATCTTAAAGCTTAATCTTGAAGTTTAATCTTGAAGTAAGGAAAGTTATAAATTTAGACCTTAAAAGTATTTCATAATACTAATATGGACAAAATTACTATAGAAATGGTGGATAAGAGAAAAAGGTTCCCCGTTCATACGAATTAAGCTTTTTTTTTTTTTTTTTTTTTTTTTTAAATCTTCATTTTACCGCAGTGCAAACTTGACAAAGAAAGTTGAATACTTATCAAGTGAGATATTTTCCGAGTTGAAATATCTGGCAATCGTTTAATATTAAAAAATCTAAAACAGGTAAAATACGTAGGATTCTTTTCCAAGATTATAATTTTTATGTAATAAAGTATTTTAACTTTTGAATACCAGAAAGAAATGCACGAACTACGTATGGCATTAAAGTATGAAAAAAGTAACTTTTGTCATTTTTTAAGTTTGGTAACTCCATGTGTTAACTACAAAAAGTAATATATTTATTTTAAGGAGCATAAGCGTTATTATTATATAATTGCCTCTGAAAAGAAGGAATAAGGTAATTCTGCCATATTGTGTGCCAGTAATATCGCACACTTAATTTCCCAATGCCAAATTAGTTTCTTTCCAGTTATCTATCAGAAAAATAATTCAACAGATTTTCAAGAAACAACAAATAAATTTTCAATATATATACATACTTACGTACACACATGTGCTTTGCGGATTTAAATAATGAAACTAAAGCGCACAACTTAACATTTAATTAGAAATCCGGAGGATACAGAATTGTTTTGTTTTGAATGCTTAATGCACTATGTTACAGAAAAGGACGTAATAACTTCAGTTACGACTTTTTTTTTCAAAGCTTTACACGGATACAGATTAAATTCATTAAATACGGTATAGCATATTTACTAATTGCTTAACTCGCAATTAATTGAAGTAAATTTAAAACATTTAACATATTTATCTGTCACAAAATATGATTTGTTCCGAAAAATAAATTTTTAAGAATTCTGATAGAGAAGTACAGTATTTTATCTTGATTTAAATTAAAGAATAATATCCAAAGCTTGAATAATGAATAAGACATCAAAATTGCTTGCAATATAACAATATGAAAACTTTTAAGAAATTAAAATTTTTTTAGCATGAAATACTGATGATTTTTTAAATAAAGCTGTTAATTTACAAAGTTTTTTTTAATTCCGTTAAAAAGACCTCGGGATAGAAACTTTTATACACTCAAGTTTTGGTTTTAGCACCTTCTATTCTTATCTATGAAATTCAACTAAACATATTAAAAATATATAAAAACGTTATTTCGTAACACTACTTAAATTGAGACATTTTATACCTTCTTCTAACCAGCGAGATCTAATTTCATATCAGATGACATGCTTCTAGAATTTAAAATGGAAACTATAGGTTTTCAAATTAAAGTCATTATCAAGGTTAACTCAAAAAAGCCTAGCCTAAGAGCCCCAGATTTTAGAATATAGCAATTCAGCCTATAACTCCTTATAGCCCTATTTTTTAAAACAAAGAAAATGGCCATTGAGGACCCCAAAAGGTCTATCATAGATTGCTTTGACTGGGTTCTAGTGTTACACGTTGCATGTTTTCTTCAGTCCTAGAAAGTGAAAGTTTTGTGGAATAACATCAATTAAATAGAGCCTTTAAAAGTCTAGAAAATGAGATTTTGAAAACCAGAGTGATAAACTATCTTTTTGAACTGAATACGCTGAAAATGCTTAAGTAACACAAATGCATGCAGAAATGTACTTAAAACTAAAATAGTTCCTTAGAAACTTCATATATTCATTTCTGTTAAGTAAAAACTAATAACTCACCTGAAACTTCTGCAGTGTTTTATTTAATCCCATAAATGACTTAAGTGTCACTAGCGATTTATAGAAACGCAATAAAGTCGCAATTACCATCAAATTCTAAATTCATTTTGGATTGTTAAGCATTATCAGCACCTAATCAAAAAACAAAATTCATTCTTTTACTGACATAATAAAAACGATAACGCCAGAAGATAAGTTAAGAGCAGTGTTGACCTTATCAATTTCGAGCGTTATTATACCAGCATTGGTTCTAACGACAGCTTAACAGATCATTAATATCGATTCCAATTTTTTAATATGAAACAGTGGTTAAATTCTGACTAAAGCCATTACTGATATTAAACCGATATTTACCTCTAAAGACAATAAACATACCATGTTATTTAACATAATTCTTTCTATGTTAAATCGATATTTCAATAAAAGATAAACACGAAAGCAAAATAATATTGATAAAAGAAATTACGTCATGGAAAAAATTTATTTTACATTGCTCATTACTGAACGAATATGTGTTTTAAGAAAACTTCATATTTTATAAATTTTTCATGTATCTCAGTATGAAAAATTAATGAAATCAGCACTATATTATTATTATTTATTAAGATTTTTTTGTATTTAAATAGAATTTTTATAATAATAAACTAATAATATTGCATGAATTAATTATGTATGAATTAAATACGTAATATTCGACTCCGATTTTTCTCCAAATAAGAAATTAATTATCAATGAAAATTATTACAGCGAGAATATGATACACTCATAGAAAGTTTTAGATTTTCCTTATGAATCGCCTGATTTTAAATTCTTACATTAATTTAGGCCTCTAATATCCATTCCCTACGAAATATAGCTCTGCACTCAGTGTGAAAATTTTATGCGATCATAAAGTAATTTTCTCACGAATATTAATTTTCTGTAATAAATAAAAAAATAAGAGATTTGTAAAATGTTATGCACGTTCAATATGACACAAACAAAGTATGTATTTTGTAAGATAAATTTTAATTAACTCAGTACTTCTTAAAATCACAAAGACTCCCATGCAACCAATCCGTGTGCCGTGCTTTGAAATTCGGTTGAACTATCAGCGTTCCTGAATTTTTCCAATCGGCTACTGCGAGTCACTTCCATGACAGGAAAATACTATTTACATACATTAAATTTGGGTCTGCGCCAATGATTACAAATGTTGTGGCCACTAAACAGTTTGAGTCACTTGAACGGGCTAATTGCACATTTGGATTTCCCCATGCGTAACATGAATATGAGCCAGTTTCCGTTAGAATGTTCTCCATGAAGGTATCCCTCCCCTTAGGCATATAGCCCTTGTATACTTTGTCATGTCCAAATAGCCTAACCTGACCTTGAATTAGAATACAGTTTATACAGTTTTTAGTTATGGTGAATGAAGCATTTTAAGGTATATTTTAAAATTTTCTTGAACTATAGAGAAAATTTCTCGTTATCTGTAATACGTGTTATTGATTGTCTTGCAGTTCTAGATATCCACGCTCTATATGGTCATTTCGTCTTTAACTGTAACAACTCATTCGCGTCGTTGGAAAGAAACAGTTGTTTGGGTATTATTATATCTGCTTCAATTATACATCTATTGCCATCTGTTTTTCTACATTCTTCTTTTTTTATATAAGACACACATACTTCTAAATTTTTGTGCTTTTATTCTCATCATGTACACAGGCTTCTGTTTTCACTTATATCAGAGAATAACTCAAACTCGACACCAAAATTCTAAAATGAGAAGGAAGGAAGAAGTGCATGATGGCTTAAAGAGAGCCACATTACATTCTATGAATGCAAAAAACTGAGTTTAAGATTTTGCCGAAGACAATGAAAACTGTAGTATGCTGTCCACCACTAAGCTAAAACAATAAAATTCCCATAAGAGGGATCATAATCTACAGTCACAGTAACGAAAATGCCCGTAAAAGTGAGAACCCGACTCGGCAAATGCTACACATATACCTACACAATAAATACTTTTTGGCGACATCATGAGTTGCTGCATAAATGCTTTTTGGTGACATGGTACGTTGTTTCATTAATATTTTTCCATGGCTTATCGGTGGGGGAGGGTGTACCAAAAAAATTCACATGCAAATTATTTTGCAGAAATAGATAAATTACGAGTTTAATGGGCAATACAGTGACTGTTAAAATAATGCCCTGTCCAACCAGTCAAAAATCCCCCATCTACTTCAACAGAGCTCCTTTCCGCTCAGACAACTGAAAATGTACGGATTTCGGGTGAGGAGATATTAATAAATTTTCAATTGGCCCGTTCACAAAACGGGGCCATAGTAATAATTAGTGAATTAAAAGTATTACAGGCTCACTAAAACTTGGTTTTATTTATTGGATTATAGTAGATGAGGGCTACCTGCCGGAGAGAAGGGATGTATTTGTGGAGGATTTCCTAAGATAAACTGACTTGTATCCACATAAGAAACACTAGAAAAGCCAGGTATCCGTTTTGGAAGTCATTTTTAACCATAAAATTGATATTAGCTTTCTATAAAGTTACCTTGGCAGTTTCACAAAGGCTCATTCATATTAAAATGAGAGCGTATTTCACAGGATAAGAATTTGTTATTAAATTTCAAATTTAGTGTGGTTGCAGTATATTTTTCAAAGTTCTATTCAAAACAAGCTTAGATATACATAAAAAATTATGAACATATAAAACTATCAAGAACATCTTCTGGTATATCATCTCTTTAAATGCACTGCATGATAGTTCTTCCAAAGACTATTTAAATAATTTATAGTTAAACTAGATGTCTTTCAGATATACAATGAAATAATAAAAGATGTCACATTTATTATAAAAAAGGAGTCTAATTTTAAATTAATTTGTTCTTCATTTGAATAACATAGCGAGAATACGGTATTATTTTTTTCTAATACCATGTAGAAATTCCTCAAAATGTTAATAATTGGGTGAAAAGTATTGCAAATATTAGCAAAATTAGTTTTAAGACTGAAATCTCATATATTTCTCAGTGATTTGAAATGTACATAAGAGTGGATTGAAAAAATAGACATTCTAAAATATTAACATTTAAAAAACTGTAATATTTCCATGAAGAATTTCTATGCTTCAGAAACCCAAATCGCACAACGATCTTTCTGTTTATGTGAAGAAATTTACTTGGGCTTAAAGGGAGTGTCTTTAATATGACATATTCTTAAACATGTATTAAATCTCGCGTGACCTCCCTCTGCGTTTGGAGATTTAGCACCGATTTATATTCACCAAATGTAAATAAGGCAGACAAAAGTAGACGGATGTCTTGTTTTGCACCCGCTAAATTTTCTGCCAACGGAGCGATATATTGCGCATAGGCATTAAATCAAACGTAAAATTTTATGAAACTTACCCACAATATACAACACATAGTAAGGTATCAAATAACATAAAAAGAAATTACCAGACAATTATGGTAGTATAGAAATTAGCACATGTATAAAATGAACAAATCGAAGGTATCAGTTTGCTATAGGAAAAGTACTTTAATACGGAATATGATCGCCTCTAGAATCAATACAGTACATACAACGATGTGTGATGCTTTCAATTATGCGGTCTATCAGTTCCATAGGAACGAGAGCCATTGCTCTTGCAAAGCAGCTGCAAGCGCGGCAAGGGTCTGAGGGGGCAGATTGAGAGCAGCTAGATGTCTCCCTAAAGCATCCCAAACGTGCTGGATAGGATTCAAGTCCGGGTATCGAGCTGGCCACTCCATGCGCATAATTGTTTCCTGTTGAAGATAATCATCTACCATACGAGCTCTTTGTGGTCTTGCGTTGTCGTCCTGTAACAGGAAAGCATCCCCTATTACACCGGCATATGGGCGCACATAAGCACCAAGAATGTCATCTCTATAAACCTGAGCATTCAGGGTTCTCCTTGGAAAGACATGGAGGTCTGTGCGTCCACCCAAATATATGCCACCCGAAACATAGACATTTCCTCTTCCGTGTGTATCTTTCACGGATGCTTAACGGATGATAACGGGGTCCAGGTTCTCTCCATATCAAATAATGCCTACTATCGCTTTCTAGACTAAACTTGGACACATCCGTAAAGAGAACAACCCTCCACTGATCAGGCGTCCAGTGGACATGTTGTGCCCACTGCAAACGGTCCCTCATATGGCGTGACGTGAGCGGCACGCAAATGGCTGGTCGCCTCGCATACAGACCACCTTCGTGAAGCCTTCTACGCACAGTTGACGCTGACACCAACCTTCCGGTGGCTGCAGCAAGGGGGTATCTAAGAAGAGTCGCAGTAGTGGTTCTATTCCTGCGTGCACATGATGTCAAATATCGGTCATCGGCGCTCCTCGTAGCAGTTGGCTGTCCTTGTTGGAACCTCCTAAATGCCGAATCTGTGGTTTGAAATTGCGTCCAAAGTCTATGAACCACAGAAGGACTCACATTTAGCCATCTGGCCACTTCTGTTTGACTTTGTTCTGCCTCTGGTCTCCCAATGGCTCTCTATCGTAGTTCTGCAGGCAAATGATGCCTGGAGGTCATTGTTACGAATTGGCTATCTTAGATTTCTGATGTCACTATCACAGTGAAACGTGTGGGCTTGCTCTCAAACATGGACTTTAATGCTCCTCGGAGATGACGTATTCCGAGTGTAGCGCCACTAATTTGCATATTGCAGTTTTACTCAGCTACTCTTATCTGGCAACATATTCAAATTTTACACGGTTTGGCTTATTTTTTAGAGAGATTCGCTATTTTTGTGATTTTTCCTTAATTTATGATAACCAATGTAGAAGCGGGTTACTTTGCTAAAGTCTATGGAGGCTACGGATCTTAAACAAGGCTTAGATCGCATAAATTTACGAATTTTTAAGAGAAAACATAAACAGCATGTTGACGTACTTAATTTTTTAACTTTACAATTAAAAATACTTTGTTTCTTTGCAAACGAGTGGTACGCGTACTATTGGTTGAAAACCGCTCACATAAATCTTATTCAAAGCTCTGAACATACAGATTTTATTAACTTTTATGCGTATTTGTCAAAAGATAAGTAAGCTCAATTACGAATTTTTGCACTAATAATAATAATTTTATTTGAGAATACGTTTATGTGTGAACAGCCTTGTGATCGTCATGAGTACTTCGGTATACAACTACTGTGAGTTTTAACCTATACTTGAGGTGGCTCATAGGCCTATGGCGTTAATTTTGAAATAAGCGTAAATGCGCCCCAAGAAATTAAATAATTTCAAGCGAAAAACAAACAGTGTCAGCCAGTGACACGAGGTGAATGAAAACTTTGTAAAATTGCTAGAAATTGAGATGAAAAGGCTACCAAGATGGTGAAAATGCAAAACCGCAGGCAGAATCAGGTAAAGGAGTAAATTTCTTTGCGCCATCTGGTGTTCAGGGGAGGCCTAAATTGCTATTCAGAATGATATGAAAATTTGCGCTGCATCAGTGCCGGCCGTAGGCGGTAGGCATGTAGGCAACTGCCTAAGGCGGTAAAATTTAGGGGCAGCAAAACCAGATGAACTAGAACAAAAATTTCAAAAAATATGTTCCGATTGCATAAATCTAGAAAATAAGGAATAGGAAAGTAAATACAATAAGAATTGACAGATTTCTGGCAATTTCATATTTTGAATTGCACAGCAGACAAGAATAGAAGTCTTTCAATACAGAGATGAACTCAATTTTCTCTTACATTGCCAAACTGGCAAATTATGATCCTAGAGTTGAAGAGCCATTTAAGAGATTTCGCACGAATTTTCAAAATCCAGCTTATTAAACTGTTGAATGAATCCACCGCTCCAAAGTTTTTCGACGATGAAGTCAATCACTTTATAAAACCTAGAAAAGCAGGAAAAGGACTACCGCTTGTGCATATTCTATAAATATGGTTACTACTTTCGTTTTGTCTATATCTTCCATCTGTAAATTTATCAATAACTTCGCTTATATTTATACAACATGTATCCTCCACCGCCCCTACACTGTAACTTCCACGTCAATAGTTCACCTTCTCTGAATCGCCCTAGTTGGCACCACAGAAAATTGACTTCTCGTATTTTCTGCCTGGACGATCTATACTCCTCAAAAGTGAAATTGCAACACCAAGAAAGAATGCGCGTAGCGTCACGCTAATAGCAGGAGCGAGAGTTATGAGGTGGATATGCAAATGATAAAAGTTGCGTACACATTGGATCACGTGGTACGCATATGAGGGCTGTAAAGGTCAAACACTTTC
>KK120630.1:308893-334953 GCA_000611955.2 Stegodyphus mimosarum
CTACTCATAAACAGCATCTAAGGCTTTACAGAGCATTGGAAATTTTAGAAGCATAGAAAATGCCTCTGAGACGTCGACGAGCTCAATACCGTCAGCTAACGACCGGGAAATGTGACCGTATTATCGAACTCCATGAATTTGGTTTGTCGCTGCGCACAATTGCCACTCGTGTTGGGCACAACGTGAGTACCATCCAACGTTGTGTCACACGATGGATTCAGGAAGGTGTACTTCCACGTCGAAGAGGGAGTGGTGCACACAGGTGCACGTCAGAGCGCATAGACCGGCGTATTCGGCGGTCAATTACTGGAGACCCTTTCTCCACGTCACGTGACAAACGAAGCCGTTTGCCTCCAGAAGCAGGTGGATGTGTGTCCACCCAAACTATACGCTACAGATTGCATTAAGCACACCTTCGTTCACGGGTATCAGCCACAGGGGTACTATTGACTGACGAACACAAGACGCCTGGTGTGATGTCAGCGTCATAGTGCGGGGACCATGGAATGGCATCGGGTTTTGTTCACGGATGAATCTGGTTTCTGTCTGTGGAAGAATGACGGCTGTCGACGGATATGGCGGCGATCCGAAGAACGCTACGAAGCAGCCCATTCCACCGAGCGTCACACCGATCCTGCACCAAGCATTATGGTTTGGGGTGGCTTAATGCTTGATCACAAGTCGGCCCTGGTACACATCAACGTCAGTTTGACAGAGGACCGCTACGTCACGCAAGTTGTGGAGCCTGTTGTTCTGCCTGGTTGCAGGGCGCAACCAACACGGTATCCCAGCAAGACAATGACCGGATTTGACATCCTACCCTGGCCGGTAGCCTCTCCATATCTGAATCCCATTGAACACCTGGGATGTCACTGGACGGGACATTAACCGCGGAACACGGCCGCAAACCCTGCATGATCTGTGTACAGAAGTGGATGTGGCTTGGCAAAGGCTACCTGAGGCAACCATCAATGAGGTCATTGATAGCATGCCTCGCCGGATTGCGACCTGTATCGCTGCCTGAGGTGGGAACATTAGATACTGAATAAATTGGTTTATAAGGATTTATGTGTCTATTTCTTTTTCAATCATTTGCATATCCATTTCACAACTCTCGATCCTGTAATTTGCGTGACGCTAAGAGCATTCTTTCTTGGTGTTGCAATTTCACTTTTGAGGAGTTTATTCAAGTTATTCACCAGTTCGAACCAGCCCCATTCCATTGCCGCTTAACAGCAGTACGTCTTGTCGCTTACCCTCCATACACTGCCACTTGCCTCGGAGTAATTCCAGAGGCAGGTTAAAGCCCACATTGGCTAAATGCTTGTGCACCACCACGAGCCATGATTCATGACTTTCATAGAGGGTATTTGTATACACGACTATGCGGCACGAAGTGAGGAAGGCACGCCTGCCGCTGACAGGATTTATCAAGCTTTTTTTTACTCTCAGCAGCGTTGCGTAGCTTCTTAATTAGATGCAAGTAATTCCTAACAAAGCAAAGAACTAAGCGATTGCCGAAATCTAGACACAACTACCAATTCTGATTTGGATTATCAATAGGACAACAGTATTAATGATGAAATTGCGAGTTGTCCAGACGGGAATAGAGTTTTACAGTTTTCGAGGCAATGAATACTACCACAGAAAATGAAGGAAACTTCAACCAAACTCTGTCATTAGACCCAGGATTCTGACTCGACAGTTTAAGCGACTCAGATCGAAAATGTTTAGTTAGAAAAAGTTCATTATCGGTTACTATTTTCCTTTTTAATCAAATACAAAATCTAAGATTTAGTTCAAAGTACTATAATAAAATGGAGAACATGTGTCAAGAGATTGGCTGGTATATTCCGTCTCAAAAGATTCCGTTTTCTGTTTTTGTTGCAGACTTTTTTGTAATTTAAAACTCGGTACGTTTTTAAATGAGGGTTATAGAAACTCGAAAAATATTGGTACTATATTAAGAAAGCATGAAGACTCGAAAACCCATGTAAATAATTTAAATAAGGGATACAGCTGAAACAAAGGCTGGAAACTTTGTTTCAGTATACAAAGTATACAGTAGATTCAGCTGCACAGTCATCAATTAATTCTGAAATTAAATATTGACATGAGGTAATTTGATGCGTATTGTCAGTTATTAAATTGCTTGGTGAAAGTTTTCTACTCTTTCGGGGTACAAGAGACAAGCTTTATGAACATAATAACAGGAATTTCAGAAGTTAATTCAATTGCTAGCTGAATTTTACCCAATAATGCAGGAACATTTTCGTCGAATCCCCAATAATGAAGAAATTACAGCAACATATTTAGGAAAAAAACGTTCAGGACAAAATTATGTATTAGACTGTTACATGATAACATAAAGTCTTATCAAATTCGCTGAAACAACCTTCAATTTGGCGTACATTTACTAAAAACACTCAATCGATTTCGAGGGCAACTACAGGTCCCTCTTCATCAGAAGAACAAAATATCTAGAAAAGGGAAAGCAACCTCAGTAACGGCTTTTTTATACCCTCGGGTAGAACAACGCGCGAGGAGGCAAAGCCATCTATCGGCAAAAATAATAATCAAGAGTTATGTTAATAGAATTTTAAAAGCGCTAGGAAGGACTGGATTAGACTTAAAATCGTTCACTAAACATGCTAAATCTTTGTGAATATGAAACGTCTCAAGAAAATCCAATTCACCAACGGAAGTTTCCAGATTTTCTCCTTAAAGTGCTAACGATATTCACACTGTAAAAAATTCTTCTGAAGTCATCGATAAACTTAAAGGTATTTCTCCACTGAGTTCCATTATGGTTTCATTTGATGTCAAATCACTGTTTACTATTGTTCCAGTCGAAGAAGCACTAAAATGTCTTGAAACTAGGCTTAGGGAATTCCATTTCATACATACTGAAATTGATGAGTTGGTTTCGCTTACTAAAGTCTCTCTGAGTCAAACCCACTTTGTTTTCCAAAATGAATATTATCGTCAAATTGAAGGATTAGCTATGGGAATCCTCTCAGTTCTGTACTTGCTGACATTTATATGCACTATTTTGAGGTAAAATTATTTGATAAACTGTCTTTTCGTCTCTGGATTCGTTATGTAGATGACACTTTCGCAATTTTTTATGGTAATAAAGATGATTTATCCGATATTTTATGTATTATAAATTCAATTGATCCAACCATTCAATTCACTCTTGAAATTGAATCCAACAATTTCCTCCCCTTCCTTGATATTCTTATAAGCCGCAATGAAATTGATTTTAGGACTACTGCACTTAAACCTTTTGCAGTTTGTTTATCACGCCATGCTAAGTCATGCCACCCTGTTAAGCAAAAAATAGCTTCTTTTTACTATTATGTATTTCGCGCGCTCAAAGTTGAATCCTTGCTTACCACTGAATCCTTATTTACCAATGAAAAATTATTTAAAAGCAGTTGCTATTGACCGAGGATTTTCTCCCGTGATCATTGATAAAGCTGTTAAAAAATTTTCTGATTCCCATCATAGAAGACATTCCACTGTTAGAAATAATATTAATGACTTTGTCGCGCTTCCCTTTTATCCTTCTGTTAGTTATAAAGTTGCACGGATTCTCCACAAATTCAATTTTCAGATCAGTTTCTCCCCTATCAATAAAATTCACGGTTCGACTCTAAAAGATTGCGTTTCTGACTTTCACTCTTGGGGAATTTATACACTCACGTTTGTGAAAATTGCAACACCAAGAAGGAATCGTCATAATTGAATGCAATTTAATACACAGTTGAGTGGTAGTGGTACAAATAAATGATTAAATGTTCAAAGCAAACAAACAAGAACAAGAGATCAGAATCAGTATTTTGTGTGGCCACCACGCGCCGCAATAAGTGCTGCTACACGACGTGGCATGGAGTCAAACAAAGTTTGAATGTCTGACTGAGGAAGAGCATTCCATATCGTTTGTACGCGTACCCAAAGTTCGTCTGCAGACGCAACAGGACGAGGATCACGAGCAAGACGCCGACCAATGACATCCCACACATGTTCAATTGGCGACATATCCGGGGAACACGCAGGCCAAGGAAGAAGCTGTACCTGCTGCGCTGCAAAGAAGGATTTAACAATCCGAGCAGTATGAGGGCGGGCATTGTCCTGTTGAAATACAGCGCCTGGCAAGCTTTGAAGGAAGGGAACAGCTTCGGGCTGTAGAACTTCACGGATATACCGGTTGCTGTTCAGATTGCCCACAATTCGTAGCAATTGAGATCGTCTATGATATGCTATGGCGCCCCAGACCATAACTCCGGGTGTTCGTCCACTGTGGCGTTCGATAATGCACTCCGGAAGGTGGCGTTCACCGGCATAGCGTCTGACACGAATGCGGCCATCATGGTACCACAAATTAAAGCGGGATTCGTCAGAAAACACGACATGCTGCCAATCAGCACGCCAGTCTCTATGCTGATTGGCCCATTGTAGCCGCAGGCGGCGATGGTCGTGCGTTAGGGGGATCCTGTATAAAGGAGTCCGTGCGCGCAGTCCACACTGCAGCAGACGTCTACGAATTGATGAAGCACACAATGAAACACCTGTAGCTATTGACCACAGTGCTGCCAATTGTCTAGAGGAAGCTGTACGGTCCGTCCGCGCCATGCGGACCAGGTGTCTATCATCGCGAGCTGACGTCACATTTCGGGGTCCACTCCCGGATTTCCGAGTTGTCCGACACTCGTCCGTCCACTGCTTCCAAACGCGCATCACTGTGCTGCTGTTACGCTGCACACGAGAGGCTACTGCACGATACGACAATCCAGCTTCACGAAGGCCGATGATTCTCCCTCGTTCAAACTCTGTAAGTTGTTCAAATCTCGCTCTCTTTCGTCGACGAGGCATAAGTACAGATTGAGTTAACGTTTACCACTAGCAGATAACCACCGATAACCATACACGCCTCGCTACAGCCGTCTATTTATTCGGATCCATCAGCCGTTCAGAGGGCGCTGCTCAGCATACGCATGCGCTACGGATTTGCAATTCTAATCATTTGCATATCATGCGCTACTTTGCATTTCCTGAAAATTTCAGCTCACTCGCGTAAGTCCTTCATGGTGTTGCAATTTTCACAAACGTGAGTGTAGTATATCGTGTCAGTGTGGCTTGAGATATATTGGCCAAACAAAAAGAGCGTTAAAGTTTCGTATCAAGGAACATGAATCTTATGTCCGAAAGGGCGAAATTAACAACTCTTCAATAGCGTATCATAGTTGGAAATTTAATCATAATATTGACTTTGGATCTGCAAAAATCATCCAAAAAGCTTCTTCCATTGGTGAATTGGATTTTCTTGAGGCGTTTCATATTCACAACGATTTAGCATGCTTAGTGAATGATTTTAAGTCTAATCCAGTCCTTCCTACAGCTTTTAAAATTCTACTAACATAACTCTTGATTATTATTTTTGCCGATAGATGGCTTTGCCTCCTCGCGCATGGTTCTGCACGAGGGTATAAAAAAGTCGTTACTGAGGTTGCTTTCCCTTTTCTAGATATTTTGTTCTCCTGATGAGGAGGGTTCTGTAGTTGCCCTCGAAATCGATTGAGTGTTTTTTAGTCAATGTATGCCAAATTGAAGGTTGTTTCAGCGAATTTGATTGTCACATTGGCGTGTTTCTCTTCTATAAAGACTTATATTATAAAACAAATCCAAAATCCGAAATATTGTTCGGTTATTCTTAAATGTACTCCCGATGCGAGTAAGGTTGAACAAATGACATTTGTAGTAAGCTATGTTTCCAGTGATCAATCAGAAGCAGGAACTGAATGCAGCATTAATGGACATTTTCTAGGTTTTCTTCCTATTGAAAGATCCACTGGTAAGGAATTATCTTCAGTTCAAGTGGCGCTTTCGAAATCAGTACAAAGCTACAGAGTTATTCTTTTCTCAGGAAAGATAATTTATGTGATTTTGTCAATAAATATTTCGCTATTCTCACTTCTCACTTCTGTCTTATCTCTGATGATCTCTTTTCAACCTGTTGCTGTATAAATGATATTATGTACCTGGTATAGATTGTACACATTACTTGTCTCCTAATGAACTCATAGATAATAGCAACCGAAATCGTTTGAGATAGCACTTGTCTGCATCATTCATTCTAATCTATGATTTTAACGACAGTCTTCTTTAGAGAAGTAAGAACAAGAATTTATGAAATGCAAATAACACAATTGCGTATGCCTCCTTAACAGCAGCTAGCGAACCTACGTTTACCAACTTAAGAGGATACTTCACAGTACTGATCTGGTAATACGTACGCCCTCACTTCTATCACTTTGTCTATTCAGAGTCTAGAGTGATCCATTTAATTATGAATATTCCCCAATATTTGCGACTTTTGAAGGGATACCGGTGTCGAACGTATTCCAAATTCCAAAGTTTCTTTATGAAGACAAATTGCAACTTACTTCCATCTCAAGCATTTTTTACGGATGAAAAAGTAAAGTGTGTAAAAATAGATAATACTGTGAAGGCCGTGACTAATCTGTTGTTCAGGGTCCGGAAACCTGAAATCTCTATTCCTACGTTATCGGGCAGACTTCCCACACATCTAAAACCATAACAGAACCATAAATGGAAAAAATAGAAAACAAACACACACCTCACAGACTGGGATAAAAAAAACTTTTAGAATGCCCTACGCTGTATAATCTTATAGCCTATGAAAAGATAAAAGTATAAGCTCCCTAGCTTACATGGGCAAATCAAATGGATTTCTTATCTCATTCATTACTTCTTCTAAGAAATACATTTGGAACAAAATAAGAAAATTTCTGGTATAAACAAAGTATCACTAATTTTCCATTCTGGCAAAAAAAAAGGAATAACAGCTAGTAGCTAAGTAGACATTGTTAAGGTGTTTAGGAACTTAACTAATATCACTAGTTTCCCCATAGGCATCCCTTTCTGTAAAACTATTCTACAGAAAATAGTTCTTGTTTTTAACTCTCCTAATATGGCGGATATAATATAGAATCAACCGAGTCATTAGTTAGCTAGTCTGATTCATACAGTGGTTAGTGTCCTTGGCTTCTGTTATCTTCGGGCTCGTATTCGAATTCCGGAGAAGACATGCGTGTTTGTAAATGTATAGTGCCTGTTCGGGACAGGGGCAGTTCAAATGCATGGCGAGCCGAATGTCCTTTCAATTTTTTAATGATAGAAGATGAAGTATGAGAGACTCTAGGACAGTCTGTCGGGGTGTTCTCCATAAAAACTGGTCGAGACAGCGCGGCAGAACTACCAGTAATGAAATTCTGATGTCCCCCCTTTTGTACTTGTAGCTGAATCATTGGCTTGTGTTATCACTTACTGTAATGGGATCTGAAAGGTGCAAGCTACCCGCCTGCATAACGTAAATTTAAAAATGCGAGAAGAAGAGAAGGTTTGTCTGAGACATCTAAGAGTAGCTCTAGACCGAAAACGTAAGCTACCTTTTGCTGAAACATTTCGTTGACTGAGTCATTTATTGTTTTTCCTTCTCATTCTCCGTAATAGAGGCTGAAACAGGGCTCTAATGTACAGCATAGTGCTAGAGCAATCCAAAAAAACAAATTTGAAAAAACCAGAATTTCAGTAATATTTAGTTATAATTTCAAAAATGTTTTTCACTGTACTTGCTTTTTGCCTACCAGCAGCCGAGCTGTAAAAGCAGCTGAACACTGGTAGTTCTGTCCGAGTTTCGAATCTCCGCGAACGGACTGGTTGCATTGGAGTTTTCGTGATTTTTCCTATGTGTAACGTGTTCCTTTAGAAAGTTCTCCAAGAAGGCATCCCTCCCTTATGTCAGATAGCTTTCGAGTGTTTTGCCATAATCAAATAAATCAAATCAAACCCTCAGACGGTTGCTCTAAAGAAACACCTACTCAAACTCCTGGGGATGAAAGAACTGGCATATGTAGCCTTGACAATTTTTTGGCAAGAAACCTTTCCTAACTACAATGGTTTTCTAGAAAGGGAGATCAGCAACTGATAATGTACTTCTATAGACAGCAGTAAGTAATGCCTTTTGTAGAGTAACCATATGTTGTCAATATTTTTTGACAGAGAAAAAGTGTATGACATGGAGAATTCTCTCAGATATGTTTCATTTTTGTTTACAGACAGACCTCCCAATTTTTAACCAAAAATTTCTGGAAGGACTGGTTATTTCCCACAAAAATTGGCTGTTTCTTGTTTTAAGTCATTAGTTGCTTGTCCAAAATTTTCCGAAAATTTTGGAATATATGTTACGTTAAGTCACAACACGTTGTTTATTTAAATTATCTGCAGTGTCTGACACCGGTGACCTTAATGATTGACTGACAGTACAACCACCAATAGTTTTGACGGGCACTGCTTTTCTTTAGTTTAATCTTTAAAATTTGTTGTTTTCTTTTCCACTGCCTCACACTATGGTTTGACCTCCAGTGACTGCCAGTTCATAGGTCAGTGGGCACAAATGTTCTTGGAGTTAATTTCAATTTAAAAGAAGTGCCTAAATTTACAGCAATATCACATGCCAGCGATCTTTAACATGCAGGTCTTTGGCGATCAACAGCATTGACAGGCATCTATTCACTTCAATAGAGTTTTAATTTAAAATGCTACCTGAATTTAGTGCACCACTTCCTACTCTAGTGGTATATTTGTTTACTACATGCGATTACCAATCTTTAATTTTTTTGAATTGAATGTGATAAAATATATAAGGGTTGTCTTCTTAATAGAGGAACATCTTCATAAATAACTTTCGAAGGATAACTGCCTCGCATTTACATTACACATGTGAAATATCGTGAAACTACCTGCATGGATAGCTTGTTGGCTGATACTTGAAACTAACAATATAAAAAATTTAGCAGTTTTCACTAGTCAGCCACAGGTGGGTGTCAAGCTGCAGAAAACCAATGACCCTTGATGGTCATCTTTGGCTTAATAATCTAACTAAATGTTATTTGCATACAACTGATAATTTTATTAGCATATACTGCACCATTTTAATTAATAAAAGATGTTTCTAATGCCGTATCTTGTATGCAAATTTTTTAATAAAATATTTGTGAAGATTTTTGTTGAAATATGACAAAGCTCACGAGTGCTTCCTGCCTAAGGGAAGAGATACCTTTATGGAGGATTTTCTAAGGAAACGTGGCTCATATTCATGTTACACGTGGGGAAAACAACCATGCAGCCAGCCTGTTTGCAACCCAGGGCGCTCTATCAGCATTCCGCAGTGTTAACCATTCGTCTCCTGATAGGGCTATTTGCAAAGTATGATCAGCTTAATTATAATCTGAGGATAGACAGATTATCATTCTTCAAAAGTTTCTGAATTTTGTATATTAACTTCACAGAAAATAAAATTCATTGCATTTTTGTCAAAAGAGGCTATGCCCCAATAATGAGTGATAAATATAAGTCTGTTCAAACCCAAAATAAACGGTATTTGTAAAGAATTTCCTCCTACTATAGTTTATTTGTTAACCTGCATATAAATTACATCAAAAGACTTGTAGATTACTCTCAATAGGACTATTTGCAGAAAAGTGGATTCAAGTTTTTTAATCAAAAATTATTTAAGACCATTTTTTTCCAGTAAAAGGAATCTTCATTCCAATCCAGAGCTCTTCTTAGAAGGCTCAACCGGTAAAGTTTCTGGGAGTATCAACCGACTTACTTTTTCCTTGAGTTAAATTTGCAGAAATACCTAAAAACATTAAACAGCTTTACAGCTCTGCCAAATGCTTCCTGAGGATCAGATAAAGCTTCCCTGCTCTGAATACATGAAACACTTGTACATTCGAAACAC
Source organism: Stegodyphus mimosarum (assembly GCA_000611955.2). NCBI lineage: Eukaryota > Metazoa > Arthropoda > Arachnida > Araneae > Eresidae > Stegodyphus > Stegodyphus mimosarum. Next base: position 318,726 of record KK120630.1, read on the forward strand.
AATTATAGACTAGTAGTTTTTGATTTCTGCATGACCTTCTGTATCATTCAGGCTAGATCCTGTTCACCACCAAGGATTTGAAACATCTATACACAGTACTACAAGGTTTGCTTTTAGCAATCACTCCACCTAAGATACAAACAGTTGTCTCTTTCATATTTCAAAATGTATCCCAATCTGATCATCTTGAGCTTAGTAACTAATATCATTCTTGGTACTAAATGCATCCATTCTGCACTCCAGCCTTTGGATTTTGTGGTCAAAAGCTGGCATATATATTAGGACTGGAACATGAGGTCAAAGAAGTAGAAGATCTAGAAATACCCCTCTAAAACAATATACGCAGGAAACTTTTGAATGTATTTCATAATTTTATTAAAAATATTCAGCATATATCTAATGCCGTATGATCGAAATTAGCGAAAGTATTAAACATTTAGCAAAAGTTTCGCAAGTTGATTTTTAGAGCGTGTTCTGCCTACTTGAGGCCACGTTGTTACCAGGGATAAATAGAAAGGGCTAGGTCATTCCTTTGTTCAACTCCTCGCCGACGCGAGCCTCATGGAGGGGGTTAACTGGTAGTAATCTGACGTCACTGTTATGCACCTGCTCTGATTTCGCGCGTTTAAAACTGCAGTTTCATTCAGTTTGCGAGACGATTTTCTGGAGGTTGCATATCTCAAATTAATTTTAATCATACATATTTGTTTTCTAATAATGCAAATATTTAAAACAAATCGTGTATATATATGTATATATATAGTTTTACTCAGTTTTCCTTTTAAATTCTGCATTTAAAGTATCCTTTATGTAATATGGCTTTTTGTGCTGTAGCAACGTGCCGTAACACTTATAGAAATACGAAAGGAAGAGATATTGTATTTCATGCTTTCCCAAAGGACAATTTGATTTTGACGAAAGAATGGATACATAAATGTCGAAGACAAGATTTTATTAATGTGAAAAACGCAAGAATTTGCAGCGAACATTTTCTGTGCAGTGATTATGAAGATGATATGAGAAATCGCTTGCTTGGATTGCCACAAAGGAAACTGTTGAAATGCAATGCTGTGCCGAAAGTAAATTTATCGTGTGATGTAAACGAAATAACACCAAGAAATCGGAGACATTTGAAAAGAAAACTAATGCAGAGTGCTTTTGAAAGACTACACGAGTTAAGTCCAAAGAAAATTTATTTTGAGGCCGAGAACGAAATTAAAGCTGACAATAATAAATCAAATGTGAATGATTTTGAAATAAAACTTACAAACGACAATGCCGTAAGTGACAATATCTCTGAATGCCCTAATTGTAAAGATAAACAAGAATGCATTGATAATTTGAAGAACAAAATTATATTCTTAGAAAATTGTAATAAAATATTGAAAAATAGAGAAAAGAAAAATTTTAGAATGTTTGCTCAGCGACAAAAAAGGTGGACGACATCTAGAAAGAAATTTGTATCGGAAATTCAAAAATTAAAATCCCAAACAGCAAAATTTAGGAAAAAACAGCACAGATCGGAGAATTTGGAAAAACGCCTACAGCATATTTTTACAAAGACGCAGATTAACGCATTGCTAGAAAAGAAGGAAAAAATCAGGTGGACTAGTGAAGATATTTCACGCTGTATTGTCATAAGAGCTCTGTCATCTAAAAGCTACGATTTTTGGAAAGAAAAAATGGGAATTCCTTTACCTAGCACTAGCACATTAAAGAGATGGTGCGCTAAATTTTCATGTAGCCCAGGAATTCAGAGTGATGTTCTTGCTGTAATGAAGGAAAGATGCGAATATTTGAATTCTGTAGAAAAAATATGCGTTCTCAGTTTCGACGAAATGCATATAGATTCTAAACTGTGTTATGACTCTAAACTGGACCAAATACTTGGTCTTTTTCAAAAAGTGCAGTTTGTTTTAATCAGAGGTTAATTCAGAATGGATTAAATTATTGTCCTTAGGAGGTTTGACTACACCTTCCCATTCATGGATGAATACAGTTTACGAGTTCGAAAAAATATTTTGTGCAGTTCATGGTACAACTTACTACAAAGGGAAGCATGTAATTGGCTCTTTAATTAATAAACTGGAGAAACATTATCCTGAAGTTAACAGAGAAGCAATTCGTTTATTTTGCAGAGTGCGAACTTTTATTAGAATACGTTTCTTAAATAGAAATGCATATGTTTTTTCCCAAAGAAAAGCAACCCAAAAGGCAAAAAAGTGGATTGCTTCGAATGTGGCAGCCAATAAATAATATTTCAACAGCTTGTAGTTGAATTTCGACTGTACAAGTAAGCATATATAATATGTTTTTATTTGAAATATTTTTAGATGACATTTTAGAAGTTAATAGCATAAAGCATATTTCAAAAAAGAACTAATTTTATTAAGTTATTTTTATAGTATCCTGTGTTATTATTAATTGGATTTTGTGCTAGCTTAGCATTCTAGACAAAATATAATAGTATAATATTAAAGTAATTGGCATAAGAAGACTTGTCTCATTAATCTCCACTTTTGAAAAATTAAATAATGTTTTAGGTACTGTGAGTAAAGTTGTTTTGTCTAAATTAAGATAACAATCTTACATGTATTTATTTAAATGTAATATGATGAAAGCCTAAGTTACAAAATTATTTAAAAAAATATCTATTATTATGTTGAATCGGAAGAAAAATATGCCAATGTAAAATTTACAGTTAGGCTGAAACTCAAACTTAGATTAGCAGAAATTTTGCCATATATAACCATACATGTTTAAATCTATGCCAATTTAAGGTTGTTTTTGGTTAATTTTAAATAGTTGTTATTATAGTTATCTTAGAAGCAGTAGTAGAGTTCTCTTAGTTAACATGCAGATAAATAAATGATTAGAAATAAACAGGCATGTAAAGAAAAAAAAATCCCTGCAAATTAAAAAAAAGGAACTTTATGCTAAGAGTAGCGCATTTTGTCTGTTATTTTAAAATTGAGTAAGTACTATTAAATTTTTTAATGTTCAATGTAAAATGCATACTGCAGTAACATTGTCTCTTCCAAATTATAGCTGTCTTTCACACACAGCTTATTTTAAACGCTGGTTCTTCAAATTTAAAACGCTAATTTCTATGTTGTGAATTGCATCTCCGCGCTCACTGTCATTCTGGCTACGTCATCACTCCTCACTGCTTGTTTCAGGGGGAAAAGGTCTATGAGCTAGCCCTTCTCTTTTAAGTCCTGCGTTGTTACAGTGACTAAATAGCTATTTGATTCTGTGACGTTGAGTGCTTCTAGCCATTAGGCTTTTCTCGCCGATTTTATACAAACCAGAGCCTTCTTGCATTTTACTTTATCCTGTGAATCGTTAGGTTAATCTAACTAAATTTGATTTTAGTCGAACATTATTTTATTTAAGTTAAGAAGTCTTGGCTTATGTAAACTCAAGTGACTTGAAGATAATTCTTCTACATTCGTTTTAGGGCTAGTATGCTTCCTGAGCATACTAGACGCTATAAAGCAATAAGATTGATACTATAGTAACGTATTTGTTAAATTCTTTCAAAAAATATCTTCCTTAGAGTTTAATGGAAAGGAAAATGATTTATTTTGGCCAACTTTGGTTAAATCACACAAATGCTTATCGCCTGTGTTCTTTAAATTAAATGTTATCTTTTAATTTAATTTTCTCTTCCAAAAAATCATTTATTTCTGGATCACCTACATTGTCATCAAAATCTTGATTCTTACGCTGCTGACGTTTCTGTAACTTTCGCTTTTTAGAACTTTTAAACAACTCCGGGTTAAGATTTTGATTTGGTGCAACTGCATATGATGCACTTGAAACTGCTCTTGAATTTTCATCTGACTTTAAATTTCCTCTACATTCTCAAACTAATGAATTTAATGTTGTAAGAACATCTTTAACATGACATTTTGAACTTTTGATTGTCTCATTAATTGCAGTATTTTTTCTGCTAAAATTTCACATTCATGTACTATTTGTTCAATAGTTTGTGGATTCTAATCGCTATCAGAATATACAATTATAGATTTCATATTTTCATTGCATTTGAGATTTGGTTCAAGATTAATACATAAAGGATTAAATATGCAATTACTTTTCTATTAAGGAAAGAATGCACCTTATGTATATGCTTGCACAGCAATTTACCTAAACAATTGCAGTGATGCAAGTGACTACATAATGATACACATGACACTTTAGGGCATCTGTAAAAGTAAAAACCCTTACACACACACACATTTCAAAAAGACATTTCATGTTATATATTGTTACGGATTTTATATTTATTTAGCTATTTTTAGTAGAATTGTAATTAAAATTGTTTAATTTCCCCTTGCAATGCAGAACGCGACTTATTTGAAGAGAAAGTTACGCCGGGAAAGTAAAAATACAAGAGCGCATGCATTTGATATTTAATAAATAGATATCTCGTAATTGTACTGCTTTGCTATCCAGAAAAACCGAGAAAATAGATTTTACGAGAACATTCTCATGCTGATTAGAAAGATTATAAAAGCCGGATTAAAACATCTCAGCTCAGTTGTTCTTGTTTTAAGAGAACTGCATTGTTTACTTAGTGCTGTTATTGATTGTAGCGAATTCACTGTGAGATCGAATTAATTTCTCTGTATTTGGAATTGAGTTCCGTTTAACGTTTTAGCAGTTCTAAATATAACTGCTGTGAAATATTGTGATATTGTACGAATATATCTCAGAAAATATTTCAGCATTTTGTGTTATTTCTTGTGAAAAGAATAAATTTTACTAACTTTTTATCGACTTGTGCATTCAATCCATTACGAACCCGTACGCACGCAACAATTTTGGCGTCAGAAGTGGGACTTGAATGCCAATTAAAAGAGCGATGGAAGAACAATTATGGGAATTTATAGCAACCTTTGCTGCATTTTAAGAAAAAGTGGAAGCTGGCCAAGTACCCTTTAAAGAAGAGACTAAAGAGGGACAAGAATTCGTTAAAGAAAAGATGGAAGTTGGTCAAGTTTCGGTTAAAAAAGAGATGACAGCTGTTCAAGAAAAGCCGGAAGAATCTGTAAAGAAAGAAATGAAAGCTGTTCAAGAAAAGATTGATGTAGGTCAAAAGGAAAGGAAAATTGTAAAAGAACAAATACAAGAAAGAGTTTATTCTGTAAAAGAACAAACAGAAGGAAAAGTTTCTGTTGTGGAGCTACGATTCGAAGAAAGGATCTCTCGTACAACACCAAATCGAACAACAAATTGATCACAGGGTTTCTGAAGTTGCCAAAGAAGTTGATAATTTAAAGAAATTTGTAGCGACGGCAGGGAGCAATTCCGATGGTTTTACATTTCTACCCATGCCTGCTCGTCCCTCTCTGAAGCTCGTCTCTCTCGACATATGATGGGAAGACCTCCTGGCAAGTGTATAAGACACAAGTTTCTATAGTTGCGGATGCGAATGGATGGGATTCCCAAGCTAAGGCCTGTCATCTGGCCTCTTCTCTGAGAGCAGATGCAGCGGATATCCTGCAGAGTCTTTCCCAAAACCAGAGACTAGACTTCGAAGCTCTACCTGGCGCATTGGAGCTGCCCTTTGGGGAGAAATGTTTGGAAGACTGCAGTATGCTAGAATTAAAATCCCGTCAACAGAAGCCAACGGAAACACTCCAGGAGCTCGCCACGGATGTTGAAAGGCTATCTCACCTCGCTTTTTCGGAGTGCTCCATAGAAACAAGGAAAATCCAATCCCTGCAATACTTCATCAATGGCATCCGGGCTCCTGAAATACAGAAAGCTCTACGAACAGCAGATGTCAAGGATATAAAAAGCGCTCCAGTGTACGCCATGAAATTCCAGGCAGTCCAGCAACCAACTCGTAGATCGCCACCCAGTCAGAGCTGTGCGAGTCCACGAGCCAGTCGATCAACTGATGACTAGTTTAGAGATTTAGCCAGACAAGTCAATGCTTTGATATGGAGTAAAAGTGAGAATAAACTGGCTCTGGTGTGTTGGAAATGCGGTATTGAAGGGCACATACGAAAGAACTGCAGACTATCCCAGAGCACGGAAAATAAAACAGACGATTTAAACAGACAATTAAATGCCATGAGACGGGAAAGAAGTGGCAAGATACCAAAGTGCTCGAATTGCGGAGCTGAAGGCCACTTGCACAGGAACTGCAGAACACCCCAGGGCATGGATAACAAGATCATTTCCCAGAAACGACTCAGAAAGCAAATTAATGATCATATCGCGGAGCGGAGTTTGAACGATAATGAAAACCCTCTTTTAAAGCGCTTAAGATTTCTGCAGTGAGTAGCAACGGTAGTGGACTATCCATTAATGGGCATATCGATGGAGTTCCTTGCAATATGATCATTGACACAGAAGCTAATATTACCACCATTCGGAAAGATTTAGCTCAACAATTTAAAGATAAACTCCTTTGGACGCCACCCTATGTTACCCTCCAGACTGCGTCCGGCAAGAAAATCGGCATAAATGGAAAGTTAAACGTGAACAGCACCTTTGGAAGTGACTCCTACTATCACACGGCATATGTGGCGGATGTTACAGATCTTTGCATACTTGGATTAGACATTTTAGGGAAACACAATTGTTCCTTGTACTTCAAAAATAACAAACTACTTTCAGCATCTGAGTACATGACTATCCATCAGCAGAAGGGATCCACACCTCGAAATGCCGACGCGTTGTCTGAAAGAGGCTGTTCAGAAAGTTGCCGAAATCATACTAGGGTCGAAGAGTAACCCGAGACTACCGGCAACTCTTCATCCCAGGTGCTCATCGGTCGTGATCTTCGTCTGCCTAGCGATCTCTTGTTTGGTCATCCTCCGGATGCGTCTTCGTCGCCTGAGGAATACATCCAAGATCTCTCTCCAGGTCCGGTTTGAAGTGATGCACAACTTTGCACGAGAGCGAGTCATCTTGAACTTGGGTTGGGTTTTCTCATATTTTTATAATACAGAAAACATAAATAATTTCGATCATCTACAGTGACTTGAATTTGAAGAAATGCCCGTGCAATACCTCCACACAATCCCATTTTGTGTTCTGTAAATTTCAAAGGAATGTCAAAAAGAGTAGCATTTAAATTCTTTCCGGAAAGAAAACATTCATTAAGAGTATTACAACTTCCTTGTTTACGACTGGCATCATAAACTACACTAATTTTCGTACTAGAAGAATCATCCCTGAAAACGTCTCTATGAGGCATGTCCAGTGAAACAACAATATTTGCGTATTTCAATAATCTCTTCATTTAATTGTTCCTTCGTAACTTCATCATATGAGGGTGAATCCAAAAAAAGGTTACAAAGGTAATAAAAAATTATTTATTAATACAAGAGAGAAAATACAAAAGGGAATTAAGAGGCATACTTGCCTATCATTTTTCCACATAATCACGAAATCTATTCAGGCATTTATCTGAACGCAGGCCCAACTTATTTAACGCAGCTTGGTAGAAATCACGTCCCTGCCTATTGAGCCAGTTCTTGGTAGCTGTTTTCACATCACTATTTGAAGAGAACTTCATTCCTGATAAATGTTCCTTCAATTTCGCAATAAGGAAATAGCCACTGGGTGCCAAATCTGGGCTATATGGAGGGGTGACTCCAGATTTTCCTCTTCAAATTTTGCAGCAGTTCTTGAGTTTCGCGAGTAGTATGAGGCCGGGCATTATCATGCCGGAGGATGACATCATCACTCAACATGCCAGGGCGCTTACGCCGAATGGCTTAACGTGACCTTGTCAAAGTATCACAATTATGATCGGCATTAACTGTATGGCCACGCTCCAGATATTCGATCAGGATAACACCACATGAATTCCAGAATATGGCTGCCATAACTTTACCGGCAGATGGCGTAACCTTAAACCTTTTCGTTGATGATCCACCTTGTTTCCCCTCCATAGTGGCTCTTTGATTGTGGGGACGAAATGATGAAACCAAGTTTCGTCCCCAGTAACGATGTGATCGATGAAGTGCTGGCTGTCAGAATTGTAATGCTGAAGAAAAGTAAGACTGCTCATTATTCGTATGGCCTTTTGTTCCTCGAATAAGGGACATGGTACCCAGAAGGCACAAACCTTGGAATATTGCAACACATCAGCAACGACATACTGCATGGTACCATAGCTCAATCTCAGCTGTGCCGCGATTGCACGCACTGTTGCCTGTCGATCATTTTGAATCACTTCTTCAACTTGCGCCGTGTTGATTTCGGTCACTGAAGAACTTAAACGGCCGCTCGCTGCTGTATTGAGGTTTTCCACATACTCTCTACCCGATCGAAAAGAATGACACCTTTTCGCTACATGCTGTCTGCTTATTGCTTCTTCACCATAAACTTCCACGATTTGACGAGGAATTTCAGATGAGGATACATTCTTTGCCCATAAGAAATGAACCATGGCTCGCATCTCAAAGCGAGACCACATTTTTAAACGTTTTGCCATTTCAATCCCTCTGACTTGTCAGCAAACTTACTCTACCTACCCATACAACCGCTGCTAAACAACTAGCGCCATCTGTTTACACTCTGGGGAAAATGCATTCCTTCTACAATAATTACTTTTCAAATGCTAGATATTTATAACCTATTTTTTGGATCCATTTACGTATCACTCAATTAATAATTCATCATCTTTAAACCTATTTTCTATTACCACAAATCTTTTTGTCGCGATTTCTAAATTACTAGACAAATTTTCTCGTCTCAGACTTCCATAATATTGGTGACTCATACCTTCCATTTATACACCGAAATTGCGTTTCGAATTCTGTAATACTATCCGAGATTTTCCCTTTTTCATGTTAATCTAGAATTCCAAGATGGATGTTGCGCGTTTAGATCTCCTGCAATAATTGCTGGATAACCATGCGAAGTCAGAGCTTGAATGTTGCTGACTTCAATAATATTCCCGGAAGGGCTATATACAGAAGTAAAAATAATTTGTCGGAATTTGAGTTAAAAACAAAAATTGCAGTATCTTCAATTCGACCTGTATTTTTTAAATCTAAGACAGTAAACTTGAGTTTATGTTTAATTACTGGCGCAGGTCCTCTACCACCTGCTGTCGAGCATGCCGGATAACGTCATGTTCATGAATTTTGAGCTTGTCGCATGCCCTCAGGTGAGCCTCACACGCAAGCATAATATTAATGTTATGCTTCGAAAGATAGTCTTTCAGTTCCTGTTTTCGTTTTATAATGCCGTTATCATTAAAGTAGCTGATTTTCAAGTAGCAGTTGATTGCTCCGTTCATATTATTGCGGCATCTTTGTGCATTCAAAGTCATAATCGACTGAAGTAAAGTAATCGATTGCGTTCATGCCATTTCCAGTCTTTTTCATTAGTGCGTTTGCAGCCTTGAACTGCTGGAGAAATTCTTTCGCTTTCCCCATTTGTACTCGAATCCAGTCGGTAAAAAAAGGAAGGTCATTACCCTCCTTTTTACGTTATCCCCAGATGGTCTGTAAGGTTGGAGTTTCTGCTGTGCTTGTTCCCGCGCGGGAAGGAAAGTCGTTCTCATGCTTTTGAAAAGCAGGAATTTTAACATTCGCGGCGTTTTCATTTTCGGTTCTTTCTGTTTCATATTTTCTCGGATATTTTTCACAGGCTTGGTAGGAAGAAACGGGATTTAATCCACACAGCGCGCATACTGCGGGATGTTCTTTACTTTTCCTGTATGTATAAGTTTCATGTGCAGCGGCACATTTAACGAATCTTGGGGCGTTCTAGCATTTATCCCTAGTGTGCCCTTACCTCTGGCACTTGTGGCACTATGTAGATCCTCTAAACCAGACCGAATCACCAACATTTCCCATTTCCTTCTTTGCGAGAGAGGGAAAGCACTGCCAGTTTTGGCACGTTTAGCGCAGACACTGGTTGAATGTCTGCTGTTTTTTAAAGAATGATTTTATAGACGCTCGGGATATCGCGCATATAAACGTTTCGGATAATTTATTAGTTCTTGAATAGTATATAGACGTTTTCAGTTAAATAAAAATTTCACGTATATTTTGTAAAACATATTCAAAATAACTTACGAGTTAGATGTTTCAGTTTAGTTAGCAGAGTAAAGTAAATAAAGATATAAATAAAAAAGGTTCAACAGTGTCAAATTGGGAAATAGTTAAAGTATAGTACCTAAAGTATATTAGTATTTAATTATATATTCTACATTTTATGTGTTTGGATTAATTTTATTTAAAATTTCTTATGTTTTTTAATTCTGAAAAAACCGCGAGTAAAGAACAAAAGCTTTTATTTATCAAAGTACTTTTAAATCTGATACAAATAAAATTAATAATTAATGTACATACTATTGTGGGGATAAACTTAGTAATGAACGATATAGTGATACAAAATAAAATTAAATAATTAAACAGTTCTTGAATCTTATATACAAATCAGCAGATTAAGACAACAAGATGATATAAAATTTAATAAAAAAGGATCGTTACAAGGTAATAAAAAATTCAGTAAAATAATTATGTCAAAGAAAATCATACGGAGTGGCGAATGGAGCTTGCACAGTTGAAGTTTCAATAGTTCAATTAATTTCATTTATTGCTGGAAACATTTTCCCCAGTAAAGGTTTAAAATTAAAACTGGGAAATTTGGTAATCTATTAGCCGATGCAATGAAAAATTGGCAAATATGGCAAGACATCAAAATAAGACGAACAAGAAATGATTATCATACTTATTGACAAAAGGCACAAAGAGCAACTTCTACATAGCCTAAATAGAAATTTTATTCATGGGAAACGTTTCAAGCAGAAATTCATGGAAATACACATATGTGAGAATAAATTTGCATACTGATACCTATTGACAAAAACTGCAGCCTGAACAGCAGCACAGCAACGTACGATACAGTAGTTAATGAAATACAAATAACTAATAAAAACGCAGTAGAAATGGCACTTTTCTCGAATCGATCATTGCTGCAGATAATTTTTATATTTTTTATTATATTTCCCGTTATATTTTTTAAACCTGTGTGGTAATACGGTCTTTCTATCAACGGTTTCGGTTGTTGCCATTATAGTTCCTTTACCATGCATATTTTTACTATGGTCTTTCTGTGTGCTTAATAAATATGCATTAATACGGATGATGTTTTTATCTTTGTCTCCGTTCGTAACCTTAGACTCCGACAATCATTAATAATGAAATTTTACACATTCAGCACACAAGCAGCGTTAAATTAAAAATTTTCTTTCTGTAGTCGCTTACAACTTTTTTTTTGTATGATAATTTAAACGGCAAAAACAAAGCAAGAATCAATTTTTCGTATCACAAAATTTTATTATTCTTTCTAGCGCTCGGTAATTCCCCTTCTTGATCTTAGTCATAATAACACTTCAGCTGAGCAATGGGTGAAGTGAAAGTAGAAGATATTAACTAATAGAAGTAGTTGTAGTTGTATGACCAATAATAATGGTTGCCTACAATTCATAAAGAGTAGAAACAAGGTACTTAAATAACAGAAACAAGAACTAATTAACATATTTATTCAGAATAGCCATAAAGAAGAGCACGTTCTACACAAACCAAGTAGAAAGGGTACATTTACTTGAAATAGCCTCAACCTTAAATTTACTAGCAAACCCGTTATACCCAAGGAGGTTAGAATAGAAGAAGGGAAGGTTCAACTCAAACAGGGAAGCTTGTCGGCCATATTGCTGTTATCACCGTGACCTGTGCAAGGAAGTCTGTCACTGCAACATTTTTTTATTAAATATCATTCCTTAAAGTAAGAATTGGAAAGTACTCCCAACAGGTTGCTAATGAAACCTAAGCAAATCCTTGAAATATGCAAAAACATCCATTTTAAAGGCTTTAATGTTATGCACATCCATTTAGATTTCGAACTGTTTCTTAATAATTTTCTGTACATAGTAAATTATGGATATCATCTTTATTACTTTAAAGCAAAAATTCAACAACAGCGAGCTATTTCATTATAAATTTAACATAATTTTACTGGAAAATACATGCACGGAACAGCATAGAAACATGTACATTTCGCTGCCGTAATGTAATATTTTGAAGTAACAAACATGGACGCCGCTTGTTAGGGAAAGGCAAGCAAGGCTTCATTCCCCGTTAGTGCAGGAAACTGCGAACCCTCCTTCCTTCTATTCTAACCTCCTTGGTTATACCTAAGTCTCCTCTAGACCAGGCTGAATCACCAACTTTTCACTCTTGGCGAGTCAGGGAAAGCTCTGCAAGTTTTGGCGCGTTTATCGCAGACACTGGCTGAATGTCCGTTATTTTTTAAAGATTGATCTTATAGACTTACGGCATTCGACGCATATAAACGTTTCGGATAATATATTAGTTCTTGAATAGTATATAGACATTTTCACTTAAATAAAAATTTCACGTATATTTTGTAAAACATATTCAAAATAACTTCTGCTTTAGATGTTTCAGTTTAGTTAGCAGAGTAAAATAAATAAGATATGAATAAGAACTAGTGTCAAATGGAAGAATAGTTAGAATGTGCAAATAAGTTTATCTTAATGATACTTTAACAAAAATTTCAATAAAAACACTATCGATTCATACTCAAAAAATAACTTTAGAATATGTTGTCAATTAAGTATGAGATATATGGAAATAATTGTACAAGTCTCTGAAGAAACAGTTTCTTTTAAATGTATGAAATATTTCATAACATATATGGAAGAAGAAAGTACAGCATTCTGAGTTTTGGATGGTTTTCTTCAAATGTAATATAAATACGAACTAGAAACCCGTAATAAAAAGACCTTCCCTCCAATCACAGACCACCAGCGGCCGAGCGGTAAAGACGTTGAACATCGGTAGTTCGGTCTGAGGTTCGAATCCCGCGAACGGGCTGGCTGCATGGGCGTTTTTGTGTTTTTCCCCATGAGTAACGTGTATACGAGCCAGTTTCCCTTAGAAAGTCCTCCACGAAGGCATCCCTCCCTTTAGGCAGATAGCCCTCGTGTGCTTTGCCATAACTGAATAACCTAACCTAACCCTCCAATCAGATCACCCTTGTGTAACATTGTATTTGTAATACTTGCTAAAAACCCTATTTTTACGATATATTACCCTATATTTATGAGGATGAATTTTGTAATTTGAGTTATGTTACGAAATAATTTATAGTTTATATGTTTTATACAAATAATTTAGATAAAACCTGTCCGTATTCCTTTTACAATTTAAGAATGTGTGTTCAAGACTTAAAAACATGAAATTCATTTCAAAGCATAAAAGTCGTAACCTTCACACCTGCTTGGCAGTACACGTATAAATATAGATAGACAGAGGTAAGTAAGTAAAAAAGTATTTGACTGATATAAATTAATCATTCAAATCTTTAAAAGTGTCCAAATAGTAAAAAAAAAATTATACTGTATGCCTTTACCACTTTACTTACGTTGTTTTGTATGCTCATATGAGGCATTTCTCCTTGATATGGAGTAATTAAAACTGAGCTGCTGTATTATTTTTAAACTCTTTCCATTTTAATTCAATATGAATATTTTTACTCTGACTAGTCTCATATCTCTCTTTTTCTTTTTGCTTTCATATTACTTATAATTGTCTACTGTAGACATTTCATTCGTTTTGAGTTGAATTATGTGTTAAAATAAGTAAATAGCAATGCAAATTTAATTATAGGATGTGGACACAGCTGATGTTACTTTTATGGAATTTAATATGGAAAACATTACACGTAGCTCTGATGTTTTTAAATTAGTCCTCAGTGTTTTCACCTATATACTATTAATACTTTATCTACATTTATCCAATATTTCATCATGAAAGCATTTTCTTTTCACCCTGGTATTCAATTCCTATTTCTCTTTCCTTTAAATTACTATGATCCTGAATTTTACTGGAGCTATTAAGTCTTCTGAAACCTTAGTTATACCTGGAAGAATTCATTTTCATATTTACTTAAAGAACTTGATGGACAGTAATTTCTACGAGAAATGAATGAAAATTATGCATTTAACTCGAAACGAATTCAGTCAGAAATTATCTCTTAGATTGCCTTCTTTAACTTAAGTGGATTTGCAAATTTTGTATTTTTTAAAGACTGTTGCTTTTTCGAAGATACTTGTGACACGTAAGCGTACATAACAAGTCATATTTTTATAATTCTTTAATGTTTCTTTACAAAATTCATTACTATATTGGTGAAAAGTCATAGTTACATGGATAAAATTTATTTTTCCGAGAAAGTTCAGAATAGAGTGCTTTGCTCATAAATTTATACTCTAATTGCATCTATCTCAAAATGCTACTTTTTCGAACTGCCCAGGATATTTCCAAAACTATTCAAATAAGTATCGTATAAATTTGTATACACTTAACAACAATTATGACTACCTTTGTGTTCTACAAAGATTGATATATATCGTGAATTAAGACCTAATTAAAAGCTTCATTAAAACCTCATTAATTTCATGAACTCACTAAAAGCAAAATTCGCGTAAAATTAGTTTTTATTTGTATATTATAATGTTAAAAAATGCATATTTTAAAATAAGTAATAGATAATAGAACGAAATTAGAAACTAAAATCTTATCTTTAATTTATGGTCAAATTTATTAATATATAGTCAGTATAAAATTAAATATCTGGCGCGAAGTGAAAAGTCGAGTTTTCGAAAAATTAAAATAGCCTTTTGGGAACTAAGGACGGATTTACTTCATCTCGGAGGACGGCCCTTCTCAAAAAGGTCAGTAAACAATTTTTTGATGTTGATGTCAGCAATATATTCGATCTTCTTTGTAAAGTTAAACCAATGTTGATGATAAGGCTAGTGTGCAAGGTAATGCTCCGTCTCACCCGGAAGCTCCAGTTACTAGGATTATGGTGATACCTACTTTAAAATTTAATAATATTGTTAAAAATGTACCTGAGGAAACTAAGTCTGTATTTACAACTAGAATAGCCAGGAACATTCTGAAACTTTTCCCCACTAGTGAAAAGGATCACAGAATTATCTCGAGGTGTTTATCTGACAACAATGTTCAACATTATCTTGTACATCCTATAAAGGTCAGACCCATTAAAGTTGTGATTAGGGGGTATTCCAGCTGACTGTACTTCGGACAAAATAAAAGATGAATTAATTAGTGCTGGATATAATGTGCTAAATCATATATGCCAGCATTATATATAATATATAATGCTGGCATATAAGATATATATGATTACATGCTGACAGATGATAAAATTCTAAACACGCGTTCCCATGTCTATGGTCCAGATCCATCTCGTAAATGAAACGGGTGCGGAAAAGATCTATGATATGGAAAACCTATCTTTTATCAAAGTCACTGTCGAGTCACAAATTTAAAGGCCGTGTGGTCCAGAGCTACAACTGCCAATATTTTTATCATTCCTCGGACAAGTGTTAACTTGCTCCGAGGTGAGTAAAATGTGTTCTCTGACACAAAATGGATCGAAAAACTGACCTCTGCAGCTGTGGCAACGAACACGCCGCCAGTTTTTCCAAATGTCCAAAAATCCAATGAGCATACGTATAAAACATTCTGAAAAAATTATTGACTCCAGCAGAAACAGCTCTGGACCTCATGGCGCGGAGCCTAGAGTAAATAAACAGGCACAAGTAATTATTGCCGAGGAAATTGCTCCTCGTGGTGATATGTCTAAATCTGGACCAGAAGAAAGCAGAAATATTACCAATAATAGATTATTCTCTACTTAAACTCCTGAGAGGACAAATGCCTAAGTGAAGAACAATTCTAAATGTTCAAATAATATGTCTGTTACTTTCGTGGATATGCTTAATGTTTAACAATGAAATTAAGGAATCTTTTCCGAATTTACTATTCCTGATTTAATCAAAATTGTCACTAGTAGACTTAATGAAATAAGGGAAGTCTCTATTTCTGTTGACAAGATATTTGTATTGTTTAGTATAATTGAAGAAATCTTCAATGAGAAAACTTCGGGAAGTTCAATTTAAAATACTTCTTCCCTTAATATGGTTACTTCACGTGTGCTGGAGTTGTTAGTAAGTTGGTTGTTTTTGTATTGTATTTGGAAATTTAGTACGTGGTGTGTATTTGTACCTAGATTTTGTGTTTTGCATTTAGAATCCGTTTATGATTTTGTATTATTTTGAAATTTGTTATGATGCCCTTAAGATTCTCGCTTCCTTTACATGTTTAACTTTTTTTTTTTTTTTTTT
>KK120630.1:343042-354716 GCA_000611955.2 Stegodyphus mimosarum
AAGTAGTGGCTACTCACAATTCGAAGAGTTGTAAATATTTGAATTAAAGGGTCACTTTTAAACCCTCCTTCTGACTTTGTAGTTCTTCAACACTAAAGGACATAGCCTAGATCTGCTCACTGTCCTCCACATAAGGTTTCACAGTTTATGCTCACGAAGAAGGTCAAGAGATTGAAGGAGAAACCTTCTAAAGTGTCCTTAGTAAAACCTATCGTCTTTATTAAGCTTATAAGGGATGGAAGGCTCCTAATAAGTACTTCAGTGGCAGAATGTGCTTGGCAAGTGTTAAATATAACTGAATTTCTTAACGTTGAGGTTTTCCCGTCTCTTGCCATGACAGAACTGACAAGCAAATTTCTTTTATCTTCTATTCCAGTAGAAGTTGAGCTTTCGGAGTTGGCTAATGAGTTGAACCATAATAACGATATTGAAGTGTTAAATTTAAGAAGATTTATGGTTAAAAGTTCAGACAGCAACAAGAAGCCCTCGGAAAGAGTACTTGTCACGATTGCAGGTCATCACATTCCAGATCATGTAAAAGTATGGTTGGCAAGACATAGGATTACGAGGTTTTATGACAACCCAAGGCAATGCTCTCAATGTCTGAGATTCGGCCACGGGATTAAAAGCTGCAGAGGGTTAGTCAGATGTAGCGAGTGTAGTGAGAATCACATCAGAGTGCACTAATCAAGTGCGCGTTGTGCAGTAATTCACAGGAAGCTTCCTCGAAAGATTGCCCTAAATACATTGAAGAAGGCAAAATTCTCAAATATAGTGCTGACCATCATCTATCTTTAGCAGAAGCTAGGCAGGCGGTGGCAAATAAAACTTATACGAAGGTGGTAGGAACTCAGGTGACAAATCCTGCAAAGCAAGATTTCCTAAAAGTCATGGCCGCAATTATTACTGCTCTGCAGGGGTCTTTTGAAAGTGCTTTAAAACAGCAGACCGAGTATTTTGAAAGAATCTTATCAGGATCGGACCAAAAGTATGAAAGCATGTTTAAAAAGCTTCAAGAGAAGCTGTATATAAAAATGATCGAGATATCAGGACAAGCATATTGGGAAAAGAGCTCTTTAACCCGACAGCGTACTGGACTTGGATGAGCCTATTACGGAAATAGAACTAGTCAGAAGCAAGGGCAAGAAGCCGCATTCTAAGCCTGAGTCTTTAACACGGGAAGCTTGCATTCAAAGCAAGCATGATTTGTGAAAACCTAAAAAATCATGCCAAGGTTAGAAACTGTGATTTTATTCATTGAATTATTTATTTATTTATTTATTTTTCCCGCTCCTTTTTAGTTTTCCTCATCCAGCTCGATGAGGCTAATGATTTGCTCGTGGAATGCAAGAAGCATTTCTAACAAAAGAAATTTTATCATTAGCAGGAAAGAATTTTTCTGTGAAGTTTTAGTTATCTAGGAGACCTGGCTTTCCAACTTGGACAATTTTTGTTTGCCAGATAAAGTTATTTTTCGAAAAGGCAGTATGAGCTCTCACCAAGGCGGTGGGCTGATGGTAGCCATTAAGAAAGAATGGGCAAGCCAATTGGTACAAGATAGCAGTTATGAAATAGCGGGAGGAGAAATTATGAGAGTGGATTTCCGAGCACATGTATCTGATTTTTCAGTGATTAATATCAACCTGCCTAATGGCCATTTCAGTGTGAAAGAGTGGGATGAAGTACTGGCTACGGTGCCTGGAAAGATTATAATCTTAGGCAACTTCAACTGTCACAACTCGGCTTGGGGCTCGAGCAGGCTGTCGGCAGGAGGTAGAGCGCTATCGAAGTGGTGTAACAATAACAACCTTTGTATCTTAAATACTGGAAGACCTACCCACGTAAGTCCTGAAGGAAGTGAGTCCTACATCGACATCGCGTTGTGCTCAGCCGAGGTCTATGGACAATTGAAAGGGGAAGTTTCTTCTGATCCCTTTAGTAGCGACAATTACCCTGTAAAAATCAGTCCCGCAGGTGATAGTAATGTCTCAACTGTTGGCAATAAGAGAGTAATTGTACACTGTGATTGGAAGAAATTTACTATGTAAAGTAGTAACAGGGTCAGGTCTTTGAACACGGGCGAAAGAAACCTGGGTAATATCAACCGTATCATGAGCAGCACGAAAAGAAAGAACCTTACAAAGATAGTGACTCAACACAGCAATAGCCCTTGGTGGGACACAGAATGCAGCTTTATACTAGGCCAGAAAAGAAAATGCCTTAGACTCGCTAAAGCTCACCTTTCGAGAGGTCACTGGATTTCTTACAAGAAATGGAACGCTTATCTTAAGAGAGTCATTAAAATCAAGAAAAGTCTGTATTGGGAAAGAATTTGTAAACATACCAGCAAGGATGGTAATTTATATAGGATAGTTAAAAACATTCAAAATAACAATAGACTGATCCGGGTTTCGAACAACATCTTAAAGTTCCAAGACGACCAGACCTGATCTGCAGAAGAGCAGAGCGAAATGTTCGCTAAGCATTATTCCAGACTTACTATTCGCAAAGTCAGTCAGGTTCAGAACTCGGTAAAGTCATCAAGAGTCTTAGCAATTCTGCACCGGGGCAAGATGACCTTACAAGATCTGCTATTACAGTTTTGGTGGATGATGGCAAGCAAGTGCTTCTCGAGGCCTGCAACAATTCATGGCCCTCGGGTCTGAGCCCTAAGAACTGGAAAGAAGCTATTGTCATTTCTTTTCTAAAACCCGGAGGTGACAGTGCGATGGTTTCCAATTGTAGACCGATCTCTTTAACACAAATTCTAGGCAAGCTGATGGAAAGGATGGTTCTAAACAGACTACTTCCGAGCATTCAGCAAAGTAAAAGGCTCTCAGAAATGCATTATGGCTTTATTCCGAATAGGAGCTGTCTAGTCCTCCTTAATAAATTGTTCAGAGCATCCTGCACCACAGGAAGCAAAGAAAAATTGTTCAGCTGATGGCCTTCTATATCAAAGCTGCCTTCGATTCAGTATGATATGATGGCCTGCTCTACAAAATCATGCCATTCGGTATTAGACGGAATAGCATCCTATGGGTTGCTAACTTCTTAAACCGGAGAACGATCAGGGGGAAGTGGCGAAAGGTACGTTCAAGAAGCTACGAGCTCACCAGCGATGTCCACCAAGGCTGCATTTTGTCTCCAATTCTCTTCACCATTTTCATGCATGACATCTATGAGATTATGCCAACTGAAGTTGATTGCTACGTGTATGCGGACGACATCTTCCTCTACAGTGCAGATGTCTCGCACTCTAACGTAGTCAGCAATTTGCAGGGAGCGTTGTTTAAAGTGCACAAATGGGCTAAGGAGTGGAACTTATGCATCTCTCCAGAGAAAAGCAAATCGATCATTTTTGGTGGGATAAAGAATAGTGAAGAGAATCTCCTGAAGCTTACGATATTACCATTCCTATGGAAGATCATGTTAAAATTTTGGACATGTGGTTTGATAATAAAATGAGTTGGAATTTCCACGTAAATAAAACTGTTCTGAAAGTGGAAAGAATGCTAACTGCATTTAAATTCATCGCGAGCCCTAGGTGGGATGCTAGAAAAGTGGATCTCGTTAACATAGCAAATACTACAGTAAGAGAAAGAATAGTATGTGGTAGCTCTCTCCTCATGTCTACTTCTCAACGTAATAAGAAAAAACTTGAAATTGCATATAATCATGCCTTAAGGCTGGCCTTCGGGGCGCCTATCAGCACCCCTCTTTCGCTGTTGTATGTGGAAGCAGGGTTTTTCACCTTGGACATGAGATGTACCGCTGCTATTTAATTCTTAATAAAGAATATTGCTCTATCAGAACTCTCTCCTACTGCAGATAGCTTGAAAAATTGCTTGCAAAGCTGCAAGTATAGGTGGGGCAAGATACGTAAGCCTATCAGCCAGTGCGTTAAAGACAAGCTTAGTAAATTTTATCTAGATTTTAGCAAGTGTATTACTTTAAATAATCAGCAAGATTTCTCTGAAGATGTAAAGTGCTGTTTCAAAATGAATGAGTACGAGTTCCAAAACAAAAATCTCTCAGAACTGGAGATACAGCAATAGTCCCGTATCATTATTAACGATTATGTGAATCAAGGATTTAAGATTTACGCTACAGACGCTTCCAAGTCTCATACAGGAATTGGTATTGCGGCAGTGGATGGTACGGTGTTGATAGTTAGCCAGTGCATGGATAGCAGAAGCGCAATCTTCTCTGCTGAGGCTTGGGCCCTCTGCAAGCTTCTTGAAAAACTGAATCCTGAAGAAAAGGCTGCCATTCTTACGGACAGTAAGTCAGTAGTCAGCGCCATGAGCAGCGTTCATATGAGATCCAATTCCCTCATTCTTAAGCTCCTCGAGAGGATTAAAGCCTTCCATAACCTTACTATCATCTGAGTCCCTGGCCAAAAAGGTATATGGTTCAATGAAAACGCAGACAGAGTTGCGAGAGGGAGAAACATGAATAACTCGGGGGAATTTTCAACAGAAGATGCGCGTGCAGTTTCATCGAAAAAGCTCTTAAGTATCAGCAGGACGACTGCTGGCGGGCTTCCTATACCGGCCTCAGATTCAGTTATTGTAATGTTCACTACGAGTGGAGTAAAGGTTTAAGCTTTGATAGAAAAATGGAAGTAGTAATTAGTAGAATAAGATTGCAACTGTTGGATATAAACCAACTATTGTACATGTATTGTAGAGCGAATTCGCCATTCTGTGACTTACGTTACGTGATTGACAGTACAGAGCATGCAATCATTCACTGCAAAAAGTACGATAACGCTAGAAACATTATGCTCCAAAAGATGAAACTTGGCAATATTGATCTCTTAGCCGATCTTTTAAGCCACTGTAATAAATATCCTTGGAGATACAATTTTCTGGCTAACTTTGTTACTAAATATATCCTAAAGGGTTCTTAAGTTTTATTAGTGTAAGGACATATTGGACCGACGTCCCCGCCTCTGAAACGGAGGGAATGCGTCCTCGCGGTTGGAGAGGGTGCTGTGATCACGAACGATGGAGACAGTAGCTTGGCCAGCTCCGAAATTTTTATGTGTGTTTTCCGGAAAAAAGGCCTTAATTAATTAAAAAAAATTTTAATTTTCTCCGAAGTGTCTCGCCCTCAAATGTGACAGTTTTTCTGTTCAAAAGGGATCTCATCTTCCTCGCTGTTCATTCTTCTGCAATCCGAAGGAAAACAGGAGCTTTCAGATAAGTTGACTTATTTTCTCTAAACTCTCACTGAAGTGACATAAAATTCATTTTTTTATTATGGTTGTAAGCCTCTGACATTAAATAATAGTTAGAAATTGCTTTATACCATATGCTTGTTTTTCCTGTAACCTTCCTGTAACATGTAGTGACGCTATCTTTATCTTTAGATGCCGTCTATTAGCACTCCCCATCTGGGCCCCTTTGAGGAATTTCTTGAGACGGGGAAAGGGGATCTTGGGCATCGATGAATGTAAAAGGTTGCAGTTTTACTGTTTTCAATTGCAATTTTTTCTTTCAGTTCGCAAATAAAGAAAACAATAAGATTAATTTATATTTCCTTGAATACATCTCTTAAAATTATGAGCACATACTAATAAAGTGTGCCTGAACTTGTTAGACTAGTACAAATCTGTAGTAAACTATGATGGTTAAATTAATAAATAAATATAATGTTTAAAAAAATAACAAAAAAAAATTCTGATATTTAGTTATTTATTTATTTTGGCTGATATGAAGGTTGCAGTTTTACTGTTTTCAATTGCAATTTTTTCTTTCAGTTCGCAAATAAAGAAAACAATAAGATTAATTTATATTTCCTTGAATACATCTCTTAAAATTATGAGCACATACTAATAAAGTGTGCCTGAACTTGTTAGACTAGTACAAATCTGTAGTAAACTATGATGGTTAAATTAATAAATAAATATAATGTTTAAAAAAATAACAAAAAAAAATTCTGATATTTAGTTATTTATTTATTTTGGCTGATATGCTCTCGCACTCTGCATGGTTTTATGATCTTTTCTGATGTTGTTTGGGAAAAAAATGTATGAATATGTTTGGATACCGCAATACTAAATGCTACCTTACTTAATATATACTTTTGTTTGGACACAATCGTATTTAGGACATTTTCTTACTTCCTTTCGTTTTCTTTCTATAGGCCCTTTTTATTGTTTTTTCTTCTCCATTACTTTTGGGCTATTTATTTTTAATTTTATTTTGTCCCAAATTTTTTTCCTGGCCTTTAGAACTCGTATAAAATATACGAAGTTCCTCTTTACTCTCCTCTGAAATACGAAATTGCCCATTTTCTATATACCTTTCCTTCGCACTGTAGCTTGACTTTTCGCCCATCGGTGCAGAAAGACTTAGCGGATGCAAAACAAGACATCTGTGTTTGTCTGTCTGTCGTCCTCGTGGTTAAATACGTAAATAATTTCGCATTTCAGTTGAAGCATAAGGCGCCAAAATGGAGCTTCAAAAAAGAAGAAGAATGGTATAGTAGCCCGTTATCTCCAGTTTTAACGAAATGTGAATAATTTTATATTGATTTCTACTTCAAAATTTCCTGACTGTGATTAGTTTTATATTGATTTCTACTTCAAAATTTCCTGACTGTGTGTGAACAAATGCATGATGAGCGTTAGCCAAGAGTCATCCGATGATTCACCGAATGTAACAGACGATTTTACTTCTAGAAGAGCAGTAGTAAAACTCCCTGAACTGGATCCTTCTAAAATATCAGCTGCAGAAATAGTGAAAGCTATATCAAACTACATACAGCCTAAAAAGATAAAAAGTGTTATGTTTGATTTCTATGTTCAGTGTTATCTGGTATTTGTAGCTGACGTCGAATCGGTTTGTACCCTAATTAAAAAAGATCTTATTATTTGTGAGTGTGTCACCAGAGCCGTATTTCTGCTGGACTGCTACATCATAGACGGTGTTTATCCTCATGTCGCAGATGATTTCCTTAGGGAAATATTTGAATGTTTTGGTCGCATATATACAATTCGTAAAGTTTACTTACTTCCGAACTCATCTAAATATGCTCATGTGTTAAGTAGTAAACGGGAAATTGATTTCGTACTTCCGACAAATGAAACTAAAATTCAAATTCCTGATAATATCAGTAATTCATCATATAAGTTTAAAGTTATAAGGTACTGCTTCGCATGTTTCACAGAGGAACATTCTATTTTAGATTGCCCTGATGTTGATGATTTTATTTTAAGTTTACCAGACATTAGTTCAGAACTTGAATGTAAGGATGATAATGATCAAAAAACAAAAATCTTATCGAATGCAGATGATGATTTGCATGATAGTGACAATGGCAGTAGTGCAAATTACTCTCTAGAACTGGAGGAAGGTAATTTATTATCAATATTAATTTTTAATTTTCTTGGTGTTAATAATTTTACGCTAGTTTTTAAAGTTTGAAGACTGTCAGATTATACAATAGTTGACAGCATTTTCAGAAATGGTTGAAGAAATTCACAGAAAAAGTCAAAATGGGCTCTAGTGTAGAATTGGGTGCCCCTTGTTTTTTGGCAAAAAATTTTGTTCAGTTTTGGCGATGAAACCCCATTTCTGGTTACCATGAGAGTTTTAACATGGTTTTAGCTTCTTGATTTATTTAATTGAAAATATATCGATGTGCGCATGGACAAAGTCAAAATGTGCAATGACTGGTTTGTGCAATTCTCTGGTGTTTTTTTTTAAATGAAAATAGGTCGATGTGTACATGTACACGGAGTTTGTGAAATTCTTTGACTTCTTGTTTTGGTTTTGTGTAGCGGACATTTTGAAATTGTGTCTTATTGGCACCGATCTTGGCGTCAAAACAGAATCGCCAAAAGACAAGGGGCACCCAATTGTAAACTTTTACTGTCAAAATGTGATAGTATAAATACTGAGACAAAAAAATGCTGGCAAAAATAATTAAGACATACTTTTGCCATAACTTCCGGAAAGACAAGTGAAATTTTTTATAGTGCCCTTTCACATTGCTTTCTGTGAAGTAAAATCAGAACTCTGAAGTCCTTCTCTTGATAAATAAATTTTATCAGGCATCATTGGAGCTGTGTGCATTCAATCTATTGTGAACCCGTATGCATGCAACAATATTTTATTTCAAAAGCTACTTTATTAGTTTTAAAATGAAATATTCCCAGAACTGATAGATATTATCTAAGTAAAGCAGAGTTCGGTGAAAATGCGCTTTAACCCACTGCTTGGCTATGTTTTGAAAATCGCCAAATCGGCGCGTTTCTGCGAAACGTCTTTGCAATTGCAACTTTCCCGACACGCTCCGTGAAAACCTATTGTAAACAAAACATAGAATTCTAAAGCATAAATTAGTATGGAAACTGTTGCCACAAAAAGATAATAAAATAATATGCAAAACGAACATTATGATCATAAAAATATTTGTCAGTTAGGTTTAAATTAATTATTTACATTTTATGTTGTAATACTTACACATTTTATGCCGTTACATAACCTTCCCGACACGCTCCACAAAAACGTAACCAAAATGCCATCGAAGAAAGAAGGAATTTTTTTAAATGGACATTAAATTTACAAACGATACCATGTACACACCGTTCCATTTTAACTTAAAAAAAAATCTGCGAATTGCACAATGTAAATGTAGGCAACGTACACAAATCAACAAAATAAGCTAAAATAACGAAAATAAATTACAAGAAAATGCCATGTGCACAGCGTTCCGTTTTTTAACTTAAAAAAAACATCAGCGAATTGCACAATGTAGGCAATGTTTCCGTAGCTTCAAAATACCCAGTCAGCCATGTTGGCAGATATACAGAGTTACCCATGTTGGCGCGTTTATTGCTCATTCAAAAACAATCGCTGCCAAGCAGTGGACTAAAGCACATTCCAACCACTCTGGGTTTAATATTTTAAAAGTTAAGACATAGATGTTTGGCCGATGTGGTAAAAGTTTACAATTGGGTGCCTCTTGTTTTTTGGCCTATGCTGTTTTGATGCCAAGATGACACAATTTCAAGATGGCCGCTACACAAAACCAAAACAAGAAGTCAAAGAATTTTTAAACTCCGTGTCCATGTACACATCGACCTATTTTCACTTAAAAAAACATCAGAGAATTGCACAAACTAGTCATTGCACATTGCCTTGACTTTGTCCATGTGCACATCGATTTATTTTTAATTAAATAAATCAAGAGCCTAAAACCATGTTAAAACTCTCATAGTAACCGGAAATGGGGTTTCATCACCAATCGAAAGGGCGGGAGCACTTCCGCAAACCGCCCGTTGGCGCCGTTGCAGTTATACTCACCAAGCTCACCAACGGTTGATCGACGAGAAGCGGCATATGGTTATTTAACACATGGAAATAAGCCGCGTAAAGGTGATATTTAGTGCATATAATCAAAATAAGTTAAATAATAAATGACATAAATTCAGGTTAGCAGAGAAAACAATATATAAAAGCATATGGATGTAAAATTAACCGATTAAACGTGATATACGAAAATAAATTTGTATTAAATTAAAATAGCACGAAAAACAATATATTAAGCTTAACGGAAGTGAAATAATCTAATAATGTGATATTTGTAATAATGAACTCTTTTTCTTGACAAAGTTATGTATTTAGTGGAAAAAATTAGTAAAATTCGGATCTGTCTTTGAATATCTTTTAATATAAAATTCCAAAATATTCCTGTTTTTAACAGTGCAGTTTCTAAGGAAATTATAAAAGCATAAAATCAAAAAGTAGTTTTATAGTTAATATCTTCATTGTATAATTTCAAAACTTTGAAAATCCATTATCAACACATAAATGAAATCAGCAAATATTCTCATTTTAAATAGAAACTGAATTGCAACTATCTGATTACATGAAAGTTTTTTTAGTAATAAATTATATTCTTCTCATACTTATTTTTTTTTTATTTTATAAATGTATTCTGCAAAAAAATCAGAATATTTGTGTTTCCGATTATCATTCACCCCCTCTCGCCATTATTTTCTTTGGCGAACAAGAATCTGTCTCCGAAAACTTCACTAATTATTTGAAAATGTTTGTATCTATTTATTGTTAAAAATTCACAAAAATAACGTGAAAATCTGGAAAAATAATAAGAAATATGTGAAGAAAAGTTTAAATCTGTAAATGCGAACAGCGAAGGTGGTAATTGAACAAAAATCAACGTTAAAAGCAATGGTTGCAACCTTCGAACAAACGAATATGTTGAATCTGACGGGTTACCAAGTTTGAACTATTATCGCCAATATTGGCAGTGTTTACATTTACCGGGCGCTTTGCGGAAGAAAACCCGAAAGGGCACCCAATTCAATGTTTATTTATAAATGTAATAACTATTTTATTGTATTTACAAAATTCCAATGAATTCTTTACTCTTTTTCATATTAAAATTTTGAAAAATAATTCGATATTAAGTGCTAGGACAACTTTTATTTAGCATATACTTCAGTAATTTTTCTGTTATGCTAAAAAGTGCTATTTGGGCAAAAGATGTGCGATAGAATGGTGCATGAATTGTGGTTTGATTGTTGTAGTAAAAAATATTTTATATATAGTAAAAATACTTAAATTTTTAA
Source organism: Stegodyphus mimosarum (assembly GCA_000611955.2). NCBI lineage: Eukaryota > Metazoa > Arthropoda > Arachnida > Araneae > Eresidae > Stegodyphus > Stegodyphus mimosarum. The sequence continues at coordinate 353,652 of KK120630.1, forward strand.
TTTCTTATGTAATTAAAATTGTGTTAATTTCTGTAGGTTATGAGAAATATTAATTATAATTATTCTGGTGTACAAGTGATAACCAAAATTTTGAATATTAATTTTATCAGCGATGAACCGCGAATAAGAATGAAGAAATCCAACTACCCAGTATAGGATTAAGACATGTGATTAAGAGTACATCACGTTGTTTCCGCAATAACCCGAATGATAGGGATAAAATATGTGACCTACAGAGGATAGCAAAATAAAGTACTTACCCCAGACGTTGTGATAGTTGAAGAAGAAAATACAAGTTAATCATCTACAATTTACTCTATTTATTTTTCATATCAAAAATTTTACTGCTGAACTCACTCAAATAAAACAAGAAAATTAAATAATCAGATCATAACTATAGTCCTACTGTAAATGCAGAACGTCCATTCGTTTAACGATACACTTGGAGAGCAAATCGATTTGCATCGCTTTCTATAAATCACAAAAAACCTTGTATCGAAAATATATGTAGAGCAGCAATAAACTTATCTTGAAATTTCTTCTGATTTTGAGGCTTCTACCAGTGAATTAATTTTGAGCAGTGCACCACGTGGCGATAGACAATGGATGAGTCTTAAATTGCACAATGAGATCGTTCATGATTCTTGCTTAAAAAATATCATTCCATGCTGGATGAATTTTCAGAAACTGCATGTAGAATGAATATATTCAATAAAAAAAAACTACAGTTGGCTTTCTATAAATCAGGAAACACATCATCGGACTTTTCAGGAAAGTTAAACGTGCATCAAGAAGCGAGGTGGTAGGTGAAGAAACAGTCGGTGAAAAGACAGGCCGAAGCCTGTCCTTCACCTTTGAACTCCTAGCAGCGAAGAGGGCAGAAACCGGTCCAACAACTGCCACCAAGGGCTTGGACGAAACGATGACGATTCTTGAAGCGATAGTTTGATGATAGATGCCGGCTTGCTAGCACATTCCCTCCGGCCAAAGAAACAGCACAGGTCACCGCATGAAACCTCACTGACGCACAACACTGCATGATAAATTTCACTGAAACACAGTTCA